>QVOA01014541.1:0-44398 GCA_014825685.1 Pseudomyrmex cubaensis
TGCATATTGGTTCCAACAGCCCCAAAGACACACATCATTTGGTATTACCAGTAGGAACCCGAGGAAACTCCTCACAATCACCTCTAAATTTGAAATTTTCAATTCGTAATTCATATAGGATGCTGGATCACGTATGTGAGAAATCCCCGTTTTACCTCCCTAAATCTAAATTAATAAATTGATATTGCGAAAAAACATCTCATCCAGTCGAACCTGGAATCTTCGGCTTTCCGTTTTTTTCGCAATATTAATTTATTAATTTAGATAGGGAGATAAAACGGGGATTTCTCATATTCACGATGCAAATCCAGCATCTTATATGAATTACGAATTGAAAATTTTAAATTCAAAATTCTGTGGTATAATTTACACTGAAAATTTAAATATATATATATATATATATTTATTTATTCTTTCCGCAAAAACATCCTGCGTCGGCTCTTATTGACCATTTGATTCTTAGTTTAACTTTCAAGAGCCTTATCTCTTTGTTAGTTATTTTATGTCTAATAGTTTTCTAATAAATCTTTACACAAGCTCGCCATTTCGAACATGTAGATATCTTTCTATTCGAACTTCGGACTATCTGTGGTCGAACCAAAACGTTCTCGTTTATTTCATAAAAAACTGCCTATCGAGCATCGATCAATAACTTTCACGCTTCTCGTTTCGGATACTGTTCGCATACCGTTGCACGGATTCATCGCGTGTAACCGCCGAGCGATTTTGACGTTCTTCAATACTTGTGGTAAAATCTAATGTGCGAATTCCACATTTTCCGCGTTTCCGGCGCACTGGCCTATTCGGTTGACGAATCCGCTTTGATCGTCGGTACGAATAGCAGCGAAGCGCGAAATATAGCGGTCGCGTATATATAGAAGCAAAGACTTGTACACGTATGTATAAGTCAAGGAACACAACATTACTCGCACACATCATCGTTTTCTTGTATCTTTTGTCTAAATAATATTTAGACAAAAGATATAATTAATGGAAATTAAAATCAAAAACGCGCTCATAAGCGAATTAATTAGAATAATATTAGAATATATATAGAAAATTAGAGACATGTACACATTTAGATTTTATTTTATTTTTCTAAAAATGATATATAAAAGACTGATATTTGATTATCTTTGCATATAAAGCGCGAGTTGGACTCGCCAGGACAATCAAGTTCGCACAATAGTTTTCAGAAAACGTAGTAGCTGAAGGCATGTCGACACTCTAAATGCAAATCGGTCTTGTTATTTTCCGTGTCGAGTCTTCGGAAGTTGCGAATTTCTTTTATAAAAAAACATCGCGGGAGAAAACTAGTAATCCTATTACAGGAACGGCTATGGATAGTTCGTGCCAGTATTTATGTACTAATCGTTACAGGAACGCGTATCGGAAAAAAGACTAATAATTTTCAAAGTCGAAAGGAATCACATTAGCAATTAATTTGCACGTTCTACGCCACGGCAATTTTGTCCTCTTAATTTTCTTTTATTGCCGTTTGAGAGTATCGATTAAAGAGTATCGATTTCAATGTAATAAAGTAACAGATTTTCAGTGGAAAAAACACCCACGTATAAAACATGTGTGCACCACGTTTATTGTATCTTTTTTTTTTTTTTTTTTTACAGAGAATTTATAATAAATTTCGAAGCTTTTGCACAATGCAAATTATTTGTAATGACGAAACATAGAAATGACATTAACGTTTTAACGCATGCTCACTGTAATATTTTGCGCAAAACGGAAACTATTTTATTTTATTTTATTTTATTAGTAATTAATTTAATTTTGATATTTTCGCGCACGCAAACTGCGTGACTTTTTTCGACGCAATTCCGGGTATATGGTTAAAAAAAAAATCTGCCTTTGGAGAAATCTTTTATTACTATATTTTATTATTCTACTATTTTTTTATTCTCTCGTGCGGGCGAGAGTGTAAGGGAAAGAGAAAATAATTTTGTGTCATTGTAATGATCAATGTAATAAAAGCGGGCTGTCGAATCTTAAAGAGAGTTAATCTTTTAAAAGATCATTATAAGCGATTTTGCACTTATAACTTTGTATCAATCTAATAATCGCATAATAAAAGTAACGGCAATTTTTGTTTTTCATGAAACTCGGCGTGTGAGAGAAGAAAACGACCAAGAATTTCTTTTTGATTATTAATCTCGAAATTATTCATTCACATGTCAATTTGGTGTTTTCTCACTTGACTGCGAAGTGGAAAATAGTCTGCGAATGTAATATCGTTCGCGTTCGTCCGAGCTTCAATTTTTCCACGTCACTGCGATCGCGGTGAATAGAGAACTACTCTCTCGAGGGATGTCACAACACCAATAAAACATGAAAGAGCAGCGAAACATTATTCGCAATACATAGTTAAAAACTTTTCTTGTTTTTTTTTTTTTTATTGTTTTGCTTCTTTTACACAATGGAATGACAGTTAAATGTATCTCTATCGTAAAGAATTTTATTTCATTACGTTGCAAAATTTTTCTCATGTAGGTACAGATCGTTCGGAAGAATCGTTAATCAAAGTGACTTTATTAGCTTCTTGGAACACTTCATTAGCGATCGTTAATATCACGCCAGACGTGATCAGGATAATTATAAAATTATGTATTTAAATTTATAGCAAACTTGTAGAAAACAATGTGTGTATATATATAAATAATTCTTGCTTTTAGTTTATATATAAACAAGAAAGCTAAACTTCGTTCCTATAAAATTGTTAATTTACTTGGCAACATATTGGCAAAGTGTTTGCTATTCTCGAGAGAATGCCAAGCATGTTCATAATAATGTAACGTAGACGTTGTCGCGAAATTGTTTTGCCAGTTACAGCAAAATTGAACGTCCGCGTTGATTTTCTTTAGAGAGATGTTAGTTGTTCCCGAGTTTGATTACATGAGATTGTCACGTCTCTCGGCGCTGCAATGTGTTATCGGGAAGATCGATGCATGAATGTGACGTAAGAAGGTTGAAAAAAAAAAAAAAACGTGAAAAATTTAATTCACAGCAAGACAAATGATGACGTTTTGATTCATTCCGCGGCATTGAATATCGCTTTAGTAGAAAACTATGCGCGCGGAGAAAAAGATAAATCGAAGTTAAAAACGACGGACTAAAATCTCGCTGAAAGTTTAAACGCGGTCCCATAACCATTACGTTACGATAAATAAAACAACAAAAACGGATTTTTCATGTTAAAAAGATAGATAAATTTTCGATGATAATCCGGGAAACGCGTCCGTAAAAAGAGCGTGTTCCGATATATTCTCGTTGTGAAAGAATAAAAATCCGGATTTTTCGCGGCGATAATTATAAATTGCTGGATTATTCTGACAAAAAGAAAAATAGAAGAAGAAAAGACGGTGTGAACCCGAGAACATTTTACATATGAAAATTTCGTGTTTCTCTCGGGATATCTCTCGCGTAAATTCGTATATATGCGCGAATGCGCAGCAGACAAATAGCGAAAAGACGAAAGCGATGCGATGCACGTCGTATGAAAGTGCATTTTCGTTTTATCTAGCGCGGTATTGCCAGCCAAGACGCAGCACCCAGGTTATACGCGACATGTGTGCGCGCGTTTCCTGCTCTTTGCAAACAAATTTGCAGTCTCGAGCGACCTTCTAACTTTTGCCGCTTTGTCCGCATGACAACGAATCACAGAGATCCGATTTGGATCTTTTTCGTCGAAGATAGAAATTCATAGAATTGTGGCAGAGTTATTTTGTTTATGTGTTAAGCTCTGTATGTGTGTGTGTGTTTCATACACATAGTTACAACTTTGAAAGTACGAAATTAACACTGCTATATTTTTATCGATAAGATTATTATTCACGCGATAACTCGCCAAAAAAACCTTGTCGAGTAATACGCTCGCATTTGTTCGAATTATCGTGTGGCGAGCGATTTATTGGTGTGGTTATTATTATTTCCTAGATTTTTTGCAGACCAGCGCGAACGCGACGACGTTTTATTCGCTTCGAGATCGCGCGCGATAGCTTGCGAACAAAAAAGATTTAATTTCCTACGGCAAATATCAAACGATACCGCGTAAAATCGGTTCGCAACGAGATTTGTCGAATAAACAGAGAGATAAATAACAGCAGAAATAAATGCCGGCAAATACGCGAGAAACGGTGTTAAATAAATTTTAAATGCAATCTCTCTCTCTCTCCGTTTCTAATGCGTCGGTCGTACAAAGCGAATGCTTCAATTATTTACGATTAATACAATGCTTCAGTTATTCACGATTTTAGCAATGCGCGCAATTAAATAACTCTTTATATTACAAATAAATAGCAATTTGAATTTTTCAATTGAATCTAGACTATCTTAATTAAAAAATACGAATCGATATACCGCTAGATATTAGTTAGGGTAGACGTAAAAATAATTAATACGATGCGAAGAGAATATCTGTGTGTGTCTCATTATCATTTATGAATTAAATTACCCGCAGCTATCTTAGACACTTTGTTACAAAGTACAAGGTAACTGTAGCGAACAACCTATCTCACTGAAATTCACAATATTCTGGGAGACTCTTGATCCTTAGAGAAGGATACTATATAGCCTGAAGGCTGCGCGTGATAACAATCACCAGAGTTATAACATGGCAGCGGCAAAGTGCTTCGTCTCGCAAAAAAAAAAAAAAAAATACAGATACCAAACAAGCTTGTAAATGTTTCTTTAAATTTTTATTTACACACAATACTTGGGACAGTTTTTACACAAAGACGAACGTTCTGTGTATTTGAAAAAGATTTTAAAAATTCAAGAAAGAAAAAAAACGAAGAAAACACTTCGGAATTACACATGGGAATAAAATCTCTCTCTCTCTGAAGAAAAAAGAAAAGTTTCTTTCTTCAAAACAACAAATGCTTTATCCGCTATAAAATTTCTTTTTATTTCGCGAGATACAATCATACGTGACCTTTTCGAAATAATCGATTCGAAGACTCGTAAGGATGAGATTTGTACAAAGTTTTATGCGAATCTCGGTTACCGCTGTACCATGTGGTCGGAAAGTTCGGCAAATGCAACTGCGTTGCGCCATTTGTCGTAATGGAAGAGCTAAGTCGGTTCGCGCCTGTGACATCGAATTACATTCTTGAACGAACGGGATTTGAGTTCTCTCGGAACGCTCGGCGGAGGAAACCAAACGTCTCGGGCTGGCAAGAATTATCCGAGGGAGAGTATGCGTCGGGTGGTTGTGTAAGGTTTTCTGCAGGAAATCGTATATACATCGGGGATCTTCCCGAGGGGTCGGTTCGGGATCGGCTTTGATCCATGCGACATGCGTTACCCGTGACTTTATTTGACGACAACGACGATACTCTTAGGACAAGATCTGACGACGACCAGGTGTGTCGCTAAATCCTCGCTGAAAATAGGGTTGGTTTGATGTAAAAGGATTTGTAAACAATAACTCCGTAACGTGCTCGCAACGCTTATTTCAGTAAAACAAAAACGTATTTCTCAGATGGAGAAAACATTTCGATATCCGAGTGAAAAAAAAAAAGTTTATTTTAGAGGATTTTATGTCATTTAATTCAATTATTTTGCCAGTGCACGGAAATAAATCCGATACGCGGTCGGAATACGCATTTCTGTATTAACGGAAACGTGATCTCATGTGGAAGAATAACGTATATAATATCTTGGGATTTTCGATATCGAAAAACTCGGTCGCAAAAGAATGTACAAGTCGCATGCTACATTTCTCGGAAATATTCTGCTTTAATGATACAATTATACAAATATAATATAGAGGTATAATAAAGTAGTCAGTTTTCGAAATATGTGACATTAGACGTATTTTTTCTTTTAATCTTGCGATTCGTATAAATCTTTTTATATGAGCGTTGCGTAACGTCTTCATTACTAGACGTTGAGATATTGAATGCAGCAATTGAATGTTGACTGCGCTGTCTCTTGAACATTCGTGTTCAATTATACGGCTCGTTGTTTCCTTATTATTAGAATTCCAGGAAATTTCCTAGATGAAGGTTATTTCACGAAACGTCGCGTCGGGTTTCAGCGCGCGCGAGCATTTGTAACGAAAGTTAGACAGTCTAAACGAATTCGATATTCGCGTTGCATCATATAATCGCAGTGCTGAGGTAATTACAGCCTTATATGTTACGTACTCGTGCGATATTAATACGCGTAATTGAAAATATCGAAAAGCGCAGGAAATTTATGAAATTCTTGTTGTTAAGCTCGCGAATAACAAATTGAAAACGGTTACAATGGAAAATGTGAATAAATCATGAAAAAATGGAAATTTCTGCAGTAATAATGAACATGATGAATAATAATTGAATATAATGATGAATATTGTAACTGAATATATGGAGTATTATTACACATATTATCTACAGATATATAAAGTTTCATGACTATGACGAGAATCGATGTCGACGACTCTAATTGAAAAAGGATCCGTATCCGCGCAATAATGTTCTGTCCTTGCTCTCTTATATATATATATATATTTTGTTCACGGTTTTTTTCTCGTGTCGATTTGATATTTTTACCGATAGCTGATGATTCCCGACGTTGTTATCTACTTACAAATCTTGGTTTATATTCCCGATTTCAAGAGGCAGATTTGAAAAAAATCGGAGCAATATATTTGTACATATACGTATGTGTAATGACGTCTCAGGAATATTCGATATCTTTTAAAAATATCGTTTTTATGTATGAGTGCGTGTGTGTTATCTTTGTGTCTGACGATCAAATTAAGTCGCAATTTCAAGAAGAGCAATAATTCCAAAATCGCAAAAACGTTATATCAAAAAGTCATGTTCGGAAAATAATCAAAACTATTGTTCTCCCCTTAGTATTAGTAAACTTGCGATCGTACCATTATAAATTCTTGTCACGATCTCGTTAGCATTATCGTCTATGCACATGTTACCCCAGATAATACCGCGCGGTAACGTTGGCTTTTCCCGAGATAAGAGAGAACGATCGATATCTGCGCAAACGCAAGCATTTGCGCTTTCAACGTAGCTCGTACAGTTGAATTCGAGAGTGTCGGGTTCATCCAGCAAGCGGCATTAATCCCTCCCAAAAGATCGACAGCATTCACCTGGCGGCGACGGCGGCGGCGCCGTCAGAATTGTACTTTACAGTAAGTTCTTATACGTGAGATATAGGCAGCTACGGTGAACATTTAATCTTACGCTTTAATCCCGCCATCGTGATGAATTATTGTCGCGATACTAAACATCGTTTACTGCCGGCAAAAGTTTCGAGCTAATGGAATTTTTCACGATGCTGATAAGAACCGACAAATCTCGCAGATAGAACGAAAATTTATTGTAGAAACGCGTGAAGCAACGTCCGTATACACAAAGAAAGTTATATTTTTTAATTTTTTTATTTCTGATTGGTTTATTTTTTCTACTTTTTTGAGAATTAAAATACCTATCATTTTTCTGTTCAAATTTATGCAAGATTTTCTATTCCGCAAAGATTCTGAAATAACTTTCCGTGTAATGAGAGCAAACTTCATAGTACGTAAAGAAGTATGTACCTAAAATATGTAAAATATGTGAAAATTTTTATGTCACTTGAAAATCTGCATTTAAATATTGAAGCAATTGCCAACTTTATTCAGTCGCAAAAGATATGCAGAAAATATAAAAATCTTCATGGAAATACTTGGATAAAATAGGAGAAGAAATAAAGAGAGAGATAGAAAGAGAGATGTAAAATAAAACTTCATTACTATTATTGATTTTTTTTGAACAAATTTTAATCTCTCGATATTTAATATTGCACATTATCGAGCATTATCTCTAACAGCGATGCACCGCGTGTGTGGCGCATAGTTGAGATAATCCAGCGTCGTCTAAGTAAATTTACATCGATAAGCCAGGCGTCGCGAAGTCGGTCGTATTTTACATTGCTTTTCGAAACGCGAGAAAACTTTTATCCTTTTGAGATTTTTCTCAAGGGTTTGGCCGGCCGATCGGACGACTGTGAAACTTCGTCGTGGAAACTCTATTTAACTTAAAGGTACCGCTGACAAATCCTTTGAACCCGGCGTGTCTCTCTCTCACTCTCTCCATTTCCAGAAGTCATGCTGACCCAATTTTGCCAACGCGGGAAAAAAAACGCGGGAGCGTCCGGAGAAATGGATTTTTTTAGTATTCCTGCGAGTTGCCAGCCATATAAAAGTATTAATAACGACACTTTCCTCCAAAGAGAACGGGAGAGGGGGAAGGTTCAAGAGATTTTAGTGCACTTGGAGGAATCTCCTCCCAGTCGAGCTAAATTTAAGCTACTCGCGCTCTTGCTCGACGCGAACCACTTCGTGTATTCCGGTCGTCGCGTGGATACGATTCAAGATCGAGTGGACGTTCGTTGCTCGAGCGCAACGCATGTGTGTGAGCTTACTCCTTATCCGAAGACGTGTCGATTTTCTCGAGAGGAGAGCGATGTGATGACAAAAACGCAAAGGAGAGAGAACTGTGTACACTTCTCTTATTTTCTTTCTCGTTTGAGGAACTTTGTTTGTGTTATTTCTATCGAGAAGCATGCGGGAAGGGCAACTATTACAAATACGCAGAATATTTACTGCGGAAGAAAGCGTGGATTATCGAAAGTTTTTGACTTTCAATCGATTGTCGCAATTTTTAACGCGGACCGCGCGATGATCGATCAGAGAGCGAGTTAATCCGACGAGCGATGCGCGCGCGGTTACTTGTGAACATGCGCGTGTTAAATTTCCGCGTTAATCAACTCGCTAAGTGCTATTGACCAATTAACTCTCTCTCTCTCTCACAATATCTCGGCAGTTTCTCGCTGCGAGAGTATCGGCGAACACGATATACCGTGTGACATATTGTGATGGTTCGGACTACACAAATCTGCAGGAGATCGACCGTCAGAAACGGGAACCTAATTCGACTTATGGAGAAACTCGATCTCGAATCGATCTCGGGAGCGAGAGAGATTCTGTCGACGCGCGCGCGGGACGCATAAATTACCCGAAAGTAATCTGTCGTGGCCGCCCACGTACGTCTACGTCGAAACACGCAACGCGGCGGGGACAAGGAGGCGAGAGAAAGAGAGAGAGAGAGAGAGAGAGCGACAAAATAGTGCACCGTAAAGTTGCCACGCGTCCCGACGTAATGGCGTAGTTCCGGCAAAACGACGACACGTGCAGCAGCGACGCGAACATTTACCGACCCCGTTTTCAGAGAAGACTCATGTCGATATGGCGGCAAATCCGTAGGGTGTGATACACCGAAACAGTAATAAGTTTTATACGGCAAAAAAGGATCGCTTTTTATGAAACTAACTTTGTCCTTCATAATCAAGATATATAGCTTATAGTTCGTTAGAAATAGAACGTGTTGAATAACTCGTAAAATTAAGCGCACAAAATGTTCAGAAAAAAATAGCGCACGCAAAAAAATTTTTTTCCCTCCTCCATCAGTTACGATAAGGAAGAGTAATGAAAATTTGTCTTTGTTAAGAAAAGTCGCAAGGGGAAACCACTCGGAATATACGTAAAAAAAAAAAAAAAACAAATTAATCAATCGTGTCACATTCTGACTCTCGCATCGTGTTGAAAAAGTGTAACTTGCAGGTGGATATTTGACTAGGAAAGTAGTACGTGCGATGAGAACGAGTTTAATTTGTATATTTATTATATCACATAAATATCTGAAGATTTTTTCTTCTATTTTTTTTACAGTGACGAGAAATTATAATCAAAAGAAGAATTTATTAATAAGAATTTATTAATAAGTAAATTTCTGTAATTGATCTTGTGTGCATTATGCAGATAGAAAGCAATCTTCTTCATTGTCACGTTTTCCCGTTGCAAGAAGCTGCACATTTTCTGATGTCTAGCTGAGTCGTGTCATCTCGTTTCGCATAAAGAGAAAAGCCCAAATTGCTTCACGTTTGGTGCAATGCGCAACGTAAAGAGAAATTACGTTCGTAATGGCGCTCGGGTTTTCGTTGATTTTCAGTCATCTTAAAACCGACGAGAATCAGGAAAACGAACGTGCTTCCGATACAGTTTTAAAGAGTATAAATAAATGAGTTTGCAACTCGAGAAAATGCATTGCAATGCATTCGCGCACAAGCATTCACAATTTTTATATTTGTGATATAAATAAGAGAAACAATTGCGCACAAAATGTCACAGTTATATATATGTATATGTATATGCACATGTTGCAGACTCTTTATAAAATTAGCTCTTTTACAAAAACTTTTCTTCCTTTTATGTAAAAGTTGAATTTTTAAAACAAAAGTGCGCGCGCTATCGTGAAGTTTTGCAAAAAAAAAGACACATAGCATATAAAACACTATAAAAATTTGTAAAATATATGTGAAAAAGTAAAACATTTATTACTACAAATTAATATATCCTACAATACATTCTTTATTGTCAAATCAACAAAATATTTAAAAAGTGATTGAACATATAATAAATATTTAGAGTAAATCTACATTAATTGAAATTGAAAAACAATAAATCTTATTTTAAAAATGATAGTGTATACGCCACAAGAAAATCCACGCGCTATCGGAAAAGAATCGTCGGGAATTACGCAAAATGTTTTTACTAATTCGCTATTTTCGAACGGAAGTATTTTTGTAAGGGAACGTATAAGCACGCGCGCAAAGCGCGTGGAAAAAAATATATTGTTCCGTAGAAAAACGAAACGGAAAAGTCTGTCCCGATGAGCTAGCGGAAGCTTGCCTCATAACAGAAAAGAACGGTTAGAGAAACAACGAGAAGTAAAATAAACTATTTGTCGCTTTTGCGCGTTTAAGAATTTTTACGATTTCATTGAAACAAACGAAAATGAATTAGCGTGGAACGTTGTATCGTTATGTTAGTTAGAAGTACAATAATATTATTGTGTCTATACATATTTGGTCACATATTACTTATTTGCGCCATAATTCAATTATAAATATGAATTTCTTTATCATGTTTATTGTGCAGATAGAAACTGATCATTTCATGTACTTCCGCTTTTTTCTTCAAGACAAAATTTCGAAATTACGGCAATTTTCCTCCGGCGAAACATATAATGATCGCGATTTTTTTGCGTTCGCATAAAAATGTTAAATGTAACATATTCGCGAGACAGTCAATGATTATTTGCATTTTATTATTCGAATATAATCAGTCTCATTTGGCGAACATAATTATATGCGATACAAGACGACGAAGTAAAACCATTAAACAAATAAAAAAAAAAAAAAAACATTATGTGGTCTTTTCGCACATACAGCAAATGTTCGATTTGAATTCAAAGCGACGTTATCGGCATAATGATGTTGGTGAGACGGATGCGCGATCGTTATTGCGATGAGAACGCGTATCTTCGATTTGCGTTTGCATAATGCTGTATGCCGCAGTGAGTTTAATCGGCTAACGAACGTGATCATTGTTAGAATGTAATTTCTCTCTCTCTCTCTCTCTCTCTCTTTGCTAAATTCAATGATAATCGTTGATCAAATTTAACGTAGAATGAGCATTATTGTTTATTGATTCAGTGATTATGCAATAATCAAAACTCACTATTCCAAACAAACCATTCTCTTAAAAAGTCAACGTAAATTCGAAATATTCTTTAATTAGCATCCAATTGTTATGGCTTTCACAAATAAGATAATTTCTTTGATTTTCAATAATTTATTTATACATCTTCGTTATATAAAATTAGGAGAAGAGGATAAGGAAGAGAAGAGAAAATAATTATTTACTTATTCTCTCTGTACATATTTTGTTGTAATATATATGTATATGTACACACAGAGATTGCTGAAATTGAAAACCTGTCAATAGTGATATAACTAACTGGCTTGGCTTTCAAATTCGTAGCTTAATTAAATGTGTTGTCCGTTAATTAAAATAATTCAATTAGATTACATTCCAGCTAATGTCGTCCCGATTGGAAGACCCGTGCCTTCCAATCATAGGAGTCAAAATTTTAAGCTACGAAACAAGGGCATATCGATTTTCTCGTTATAACCATGTAATCCGCGAGCGGCGCGTGTACAACACGCTCGCTTAATCGGCAATTTCGATCAAACGGGTTCTAATTAGGGAGATTATGATGATTTCTGCACCGCGGACGAAACCGCTCCGATGGCAACATTTGTTATTACGATGATTTGACAATTGGTCGACGACGACGTTGACAGCGCGAACGAGCGAATTTTAACGCGAGAGAGAACAGCGCGTAATCGATCGCGCAATCATACGCTTGTATCGATGTTACTACTGTGAAAAAAATTGGTTTTTTATGATGTCGGTTCCTTTTTCCGTTGACGAAAAAACTCCGCGTGTTTTCGCGGAATCTACATTGTTAAAACTGCCTCTTTCACTAATTAAACCCGCGACATACATTTTTGCGCACAAAAAACTCAGCTTTCGAGATCTCGTTATTTCGTTAGTTCGCAAACCGACGTAATTTTCACATTGTCCGACTCGAGGAATATTGCGCGACGCATTCAGGCGCAAACACATTCTGTGCTAAAATTTGTAATAAATTTATAGATTGTTAAGAAAAAATACTATTATAAAGTTTCCCTTTGAGGAGATTGTTCAGCTTTTCATTTGTTAAATTTTTCATTCTGCAGTGTGATTTTTTTCTTTTGAGAGGATTACGAATCAATATTTTATAAACTTGTGACAAGAAAGTTTTTTATCGCAACGATTGAAACTTGATAATTATGCCGTTCCTTTCTAGGTAAAATACTTCGAAATTTTATCTGTTAAAGCTAATTTTTCAACGGAAAAGAACTTACAGAATTTATCGGATGTGTAACGAAAAAGCTCGCGCTTTGCAGATGTCCTTTCTTAGTCTCGTTATTGATGTATTAAATGATACTTTTGTCGGACATTTATAGTTTAATGCACTTCTGCCAATAAAAATGTTACTCTCTATCATTCTCTCCGATAATCGCTTTATATTCAAAGGACATTTGCTACTCGCCTTTCAGAAAAAAAACTTTGATAATATCCGGACAGGCTTCATTAGGAAGTTTCTCCCGCCTTGCCCTATTTGCTTTATTCTATTCGAGTAGAATTGAAACGAATCGAAACGGCTGAAATTGCAGCGTCGACGAGAATCGACAGGAAAATAGCGCGTCTCGCGAAGCCTTACTTCCTCATACGTTTGGCATATGAAAAAGTAAATGGTTCAACGATAACCGATCGTCAGTCTTCTTTGACGTGACAATTTAATTTTTCTCTTCCACAAAATATCGGTTTTTGTATCGTTATTTATTAGAGTATCAGTAAAGAAAAAAAGTTTAATACAAAATCTTTTTTTTTTAATCGTTATTTTACCATTTGACCGCAGTCATAAATTAACAGATGTGTATACCAATAAGATAACAGTTTTTCAATCAATTGCGACGAAAAACCTATAAAGTCGCAAAAATTCAAATAAATTTACATACGTGTGATATTATTTTTTACGTCTTTTTCTCTAATTTTAGTTGTAGATAATAAAATACCACGCGAGTTTTCGATGAATGTGCATCTTTAAGGTTTCCCCGGCAGAAAGGTTTTCCATCACTATAGCATCTTTCAAGGGGAGTCTCATCCTCTGTAACAAGACCTATCATGTAATTATCTTAAGTTTAGTTTCATCAGTCTGATGGCCGTTTGATCGTCGAGATACATATTGGCTATAAATATCGATCGGTCCGCTTAATATGTCAGAGGATAAACAATGATTGCATTCTATATATTGACATTATCTCCGGTATTACAATATTCATGTCGCGGACTTAAGCAATTATTTCGTAACAATACGTGTATAATACGCGTTACATTAAATTAAAATTATAAGCCAAAGAGATCAGCATCAGCTATAGTAGAAATTGAGATGTAAAAATTCTATTTTATTATTGACGTCATTTGAACGCTGGATTAAATTTTATTTTCAAAGTGTTGTAATAAATTTGCACAGACTTGAACGCCGCGATCAATTGTTTGTGCCTTTTTTGATATATTTGAAATCCGTCGGCATTCTTTTCTTAAAGACGACGGATCAATGTGAGAATATTAAAATAGAAGAGGTCTCTTTTAAAACGCAATACGGGCGAGATTTCATTTGTTTATTTTACCTAGGAATGCGCGTGCACAGACAAATCAGCTGATAAAATACGTAAATTTTTCATTGTTTATTGTACGTTCTCTATTAGGTATAGTTTACTTGGTCTTCTCGAACATCGGTTCGCCAGTAGACAGTTATCTGGTATACTTTTTCTGCTTCAATTTACAACAACAATGGCGAAATCGGGCGTATATTCAATATACACGTCTACAAAAAACAAGCTCTTGCCGACGTGACACGACAGCGTATGACGGAATATCGCACAAAAGCAATTTCAGGTGGCGTCGCTATAAACGGACGATTCAATATCACGTCTTTGTCGTTTGGCACCTCTTTCTAAAGTTTAGCTTGCATTCTCTCGCGTATTCTTAAACAAGAACGCGCCCAGCCGACCGTGGGCGAGCTATCGGAAATGCTTCCGATATATGAACGTATCGAAAAAAAAAAAAAGAATTAATCCTTTTGCAAAACTCTTTCGTCTCGCGACGCGTCATTTACTCCATTTGCGGAGGCGCGCGGAACAGTTACCGAACTTCTTTACCCGTTATATTCCCCCGTATCTTCCCTCTCGGTGAATTGCGCCGGGATCGCGACAACGTATACACATTGTTACACCAACGCTAAAATACCTCGCAAAATTCTCTCGGAAACTTTTTACTTGCTTCCAACTCCAAGTATTGTATTTTTCCGAGAGCGATAGAACGGTTATACAGATTGATACTGCGCGCGGAAATGTATAAGGACATCGCATTTGTACATTGCAATTGAGGATTTTATGAGAACACAAACCGCGGATTCGAGTTCATTAAAAATGTGAATCTTCGAAAAGATTGCTTTTTGAAATGTCTCACGCGTTGGCGGAAATATTTTTGAGTACGACAAGTATATTATTATTCTTATCCCTTTGTGAACAGACTTCAAAAATGACTTACTGGCTGAACAGATTGAGTCTGTGAGACCCACGCGACTTTAAAATCAAATATTTCCGCGAAAAATCAATATTTTTGCAATTTTTTTAAATCAAAAGTTGAACAATCTTGCGCCAATTAATAAAAAAAAACGAATTGAAAAAATCTCTAATAGTTTCGAAGATGTAAGCGTTTAAAAAAAAACTAATTTTTACCAAAGACACCGCGCAATTTTCGAGTGGGTCTAAGAGATCCATGTCTGTCCGCGAAGGTTATTAAAAAAAAAACTGAGATGCAGAAAGTGAATTTTACAATTATAACATTAACAACAAATATAAAAAACAATAATTGATATAATAATAACGGCTCGAAGAAACAAATAACAAAAAGGAAAATACCAAAGAATACGTCCACCTCTAACCTGGACCACAGGCTCTTTGGTCTTTTCCTTTTTATTATTTTTAAATATGAAACATTCGCGAAGCGTCATCGATCTTGCGTGTTCTAATCGAAGTTCTCCAACTTCCATATACAACCAGACTCAAGCAAACAGACGAGGATATTGATAGTTAATTTTCTGTCTGTGCACATCTACGCGCACACTCATCTGTTCGGTCGGGAAATGAGACGATGACGCTTCGTTGCACCGCACAGTCGTTGTCGCTTAAATCGATTTATATGCTCGGACGAGCGAGCTTCTCCGTCGCGCCGGTATCCTTGCGACAAGTGTGCGCAAAAAAAAAATAAACGAACTACGCATACCGGACGATGTTGACCGTAGTAAGCAATTGCCGCGCAAAAATTTTAGCGTCGCGAAGAAACGCGGCTCTGACATTCCAAATCTCCCTCCCCCCATCTTGCTCCCCGTTTTCCCGAGTTTTCCCGGCAGCCGGAGATGAAAACCGCGCGCGTATATTCGAACGGCTTCTTTTTCACTCTCGTCGTAAAGAGCGCCGGATTTTTGCCTTTATTACGGGGCTGCGCTGAGTGCGTGCGCACTATATGTTAGTCAGTCCGCATTTGTAGCGTACACAGCCGTAAAGCCACCGCATACACGCAGGGGAAATCGAAAGAGCGACGGGAGATGAACATTCTTAAGGAATCAAAGTACCACGCACAAAGATACATATATATATATATATAAGAGAAAAATCGGATTTCTTAGATGAACGCAAGATGTCTTGGGAAACTCAAAGGAACGAAAGCTCCATTTAGCACCGTAAGTTGTGAAAAGACTTTTATGCGGGAAAGACTGAGATAAAAATGATAAAAAGATCGTCAGTCGTTCGATGTGAGAGAAAATGGATAAAGAAATCGAAACGCCAAAGAAATTGTGCGTGGAATGGAGAATTATTTTTTACATTCCAAGATATAAGACGTTTCTTTTATTTCAAACAAACGTTTGATTAACATTTCGCGTATAAATTAATCTTTCGTGGACCTGATTCTTAAAAACGCTGAAGTTGAACTGACTGGATTTGTGAGACTCGCGCGACTTTGAAATCGAATATCTCCGCGAAAAATCGATAGTTTTCAATTTTGTTTTGTTGAATCGAAAGTTTGAACGACTCTGTCTCGATAAAAAAAACAAGTTGAAAGAATCTCTAGTAGTTTCGAAAATATAAGCGTTTAAACAGAAAATAATTTTTATTAGACGCTGATGCGCAATTTTTGAGTGGGAGACCCATGTCAGTCCAGGAAGGGTTAACGTATATAATTATTCTCTCGTATATCGCGTATATCCCCATTAAAATTTGTTTGGAATTTATTTGGAAACTAGTTAGAGGTTCTAAAAGTTCATTAAGCTTTGTTTTGCCAACAAAACATTCGTTGATGAAACAAGAAAGTTTGTAAACTCTATCATTTTTTTTTGCTGACTATATAAATAGCAAAACTTTTTTTCGTGTAATAATCATATTCAATTTACTAATTGATAATATGATAATATGATAATTATGTGTATAAAAAAATCGTACCGTAATAAATATAAGTCCATGTTAATTATAAGTAAAAGATAGCACTTTAATGTTGCGTAAGTAAAATTGCATAAAAAAATTAGTTTGACCGCGCAATAATGTGCGGTCAAACTAATTTTTAAATATAACTAATAAATATAACTAATAAAAAACTTAAATATAACTAATTTTTAAATATAATAAATTTTTAAATAATTAAATATAACAAAAAAAACGCCACTACTTTAGGCATTTTACTTGGAATCTAAGATTAATTTGGGAGCATATGGGGAAATTTCTGTGCGGGTATATTATATGTCAAATATACGTTTGAAATATAGTTTTTGTTTTGATATATAGAAAGAAATGCACATAGTTGTTTCTAAAAAAAAAAAAAAAATAACAATTGTCATAGTCGCCGAGCAAGAAGAAAGTGATCTTTAATCGAAGCTTTCGTTGTAACGCGACCATTTAGAGAATGTAAAACGATATTTGACAAAGATTAACTCGGGTGTGGTCAATGTTCACTGAACCGCGAAAATATTACTGTCATCGCGACTTGACAGAATGATCAAGTTGCTTTTGCGCGCAGCTAACTCCATTGTGCAATGGTTCATACTGATGTTTGTCCTGTCTGACGCGCGTGGCGTTAGAAACATTACGTAACGGAACACATTTGCGTACCTGTCGAGCTCTCTCTCACAGAGCCGCGTCGTCGAAGTCCTTGGACGAACTCGAGGGTATCTCATCTTGCTCCTTCGAGATATTTGTCGTCGGCTCTAGAATTATTAGCTCGCATCCCTCGGGATTCTGCGCTTTCGTCGCGTTGCTCGTGGGCAGCAGAGTCTCTTGCATGGTGTTATTGCCGTTACATATCTTGTCGCCTTTGCAACCTTCCCTGGTTCTCGGGACATTCCTGTTGGAGCCTCTCGCGAAACACGGCAGGACCTGCGTAATAAGATTTTGTTCTGAATCGATTCAAAACGCGATTGTGCGATTCTTATATTTTACGATGAATATGAGTTAACTACTGTTTCTGTACGTTTACTTTAACGTTTAAATTATATGTAGATATAATTAGCCGAAATAATGAAATGCTTAACAGTTTGTTTTTGATGATAACTTTATGAGCTCAACAAGTAGAGTCTTTCTTGTCTCTTTAACAAACGTACGTATGTTTAATTAAGCGACGTTTGACTGTTATATGGTTATAAGCAACATCCTTCAAAGGAACAAAACACGTTTAAATTAATTTTCGCACCCGAGCGAAATTAAGAATCGATTTTGTAATTGCGGTTTATAAGAGAAGCTCTGTCGAATAAGAAGAGAGAGTCGTCAAGCGTATTTTATTATTGTCGAACTTGAGGATGGGAAAATGAAACTGATGAAAGGGCGTGGTTAGAGAGTCGTAACGAGATGAATGATTAAAAAATAATTCAATGCCCGGGGATTGCCCGGGGAAAAATTAATCAAATTCCGCAAGCGCGAACAAAGTCATTTATAATCGCGCAAAAATCAATTCCTTTAAACATTAAAACGCAAAATAAAACCGAAATTAAAACGTGGTAATTGTTGCGCGCGTTAATTGAATATATTTTTCGGCCAGTTGTAATACTTTCTGCGCGGTAAAAACAAAAAAAAAAAAGGATTGAAATTATGCGCGCAGCAAGACAAGCAAAAATAATAAGAAATAAAAAGATCGGAAAGTTTCGAGTCCAGAAACGATAAGAAAATAAATTTTCAATGTTATGCCAATCAAGAAGCTTTCAACTTCGCTTTTAGAAGTATCTACGCCACTCACTAGTCAGTTTGGATGCCGATGTCGTCGACAAAAGTAAAATTTATTTATTACCGTTTATTTTTACACGTTCACACATTTTACGTATTATATCCTTTGAAGTGACGTGCTGAGTGGCGTGTTTCTAAACACAGATAAGCAGTTCCGTATGTAGGTAAGTACGTACATATTATATAATATAGGGAGCACGGTAGAAATGAAGAGCGACGTAAAATTCAACGCGACGCGCTTTTTCGATAGCATTGCCGGGAAACGAGACCGCTGCAAAGTGGAAAATATCACTTGTGCCGTGTGCGAGGTTTCCCTTTTTCCCGCTAACAAGAAAAATTCGAGAGAATCTTGGGAGAAAAGTGAGAAACGCCAACTAGCCTAGTAAATTGTTGAGACTCGGCAAACACACGTCTCTTTGCGCTTGATACGAGCGCAATGTACGAGTATCTTTGAAACGAATGAATAATTTTGCTTTAGAATTGCGAGTCGCTGCAATGTATACGCGGCGCGATTTGTACACGCGCTCTGTCTTACTACGCGTTTATTGCACGTTAACGTTTTCATAACTCGCTATTTTGCAAGACACGGAGAAAGATAGAGCGAGAGAGAGAGAGAGAGAGAGAAGGAGGATGAAGAGAAACAGCAGAGCTAGAAATTAATTTAGGATACGCGTCAGCTTTCCCTTTATCGCACGGCAACCGGGTACATGTCTCTAAATATATTAGATTCTCGCTTCTTCGATAATCTCGCTAGTAGTTTCGATGAAATAGTTCTGTCCCAATTACTCTAAAGTGCATCACATCGCACAACCTGTGCGATAACGCGTAAATTTCTCTGATAGCATTGTGTTTGCGATGTAAAGCACGTTCGAAAAAATTGTGTGATAAAATATTCACGCGTTCTATAGATTCCTTTTTAATAAAAGAAGATTTAAATGTCAAACAGCAACCACTTAGAATGTGCTTTCGAGTCTCTCACCGCGAGATTCATTGTTTTAATGCATGATTTTTGTTTGCACCGCCTTGAACACGTGGATTTTGTGAGCTAAAAGCTACTGCTACAGCAGTACTACGCGGATTCTGTCCAACGATAACAAGAATAACTCGTTTATTCATGCACACATTGCGTGTATGAAAGGGAAGCAATGAAATAAACATTCTGTTAACTTTTGAAAGTTTCACGGCGGTTTCGCCTTTGTCATTCGAGGCATAAAGACAAACAAAAGCCGGACGAGTTTTTAATGCACACATTCACACACACAGCTTGAACCTACCTACCTGCTTGAACTCCTTGCGGAAGTTTTCGTTGAGCCAGGCGTAGAGGAACGGATTGTAACAGGTGCTGCTCATGGCGAGGCAGTGCGACATGAAGAAGCAGAGCCTGTAATAGGACCAGTCGTTGGCGGACGAGAAGAAGTCGTCAACGACATTGACGATGTTGAGCGGCAGCCAGGACATGCCGAATATGAAGACCATCGCGATCAGCATCCAGTTGGTGCGGCGTTTTCTCTCGCGGTCAGCTTCCTCGCGCTTGCTGGTTTTGCTGCCGGGCTTGGCGCGCGCCCGATCCTTCAGCTTCATCGACACGCACACGTAGCAGAAGCTAATGACGAAGAACGGAATGACGAACTGCAGTATCGTGGTGAGCAAGCTGAAGGTCTTGCGGAGCGGCTCGCTGGGCCAGTGCTCCTCGCAGAACACGTACGGTTCCTCCAACTGCATGTACAAGCCGTACGGCAGGGTGAACAGCAGGGCGATCACCCAAATCCCGATGATGATCCCCATGCACATCTCGATTTTCATTCGCGGACGGAACGGGTAGATGATCACTTGGAAACGATCGGCGGCTATGCTCGTGAGCGTGAACGTGCTGATGTACACGCTCACACCCTGGGCGTACGGCACTAGATGACAGAGGGTTTTGCCGAATACCCAACCGCCCATGAATGTGTACAATGGAGTGAACGGGACGGCCAGCACGCACAGCAGCACGTCACTCAGCGCGAGATTCGTGATGAAGAAATTGGTGACCGTGTGCATGTGGCGATTACGCTGGACCACGAAGACCACCAGTACGTTGCCGAAGATGCCGAGCACGAAGATGACCACGTAGAACACGCAGAAGACTATCTGCACCGCTAGGTTCGAGGTCAGGTCTTCGGTCGGGTAGTTGGTGAAATTGCGCGCCACCGACAGGTTTTGCATCGTCAGTCGCACTGGCGACGTTATTCGCGTGTCGTCGTCAGCCATGCTTCTTCAGGAAGAGTGCGGGTTCCAACTTTTATATGTCTTCTTCTTCTTCTTCTTCTCCTCTCTCTCTCTCTTTCTTTCTCTCTCCTCTGCTTATTCCGCCTCTTCTTTGACCAATTTGTCTCCTCTCGTTACTTCGAATTGATCATGCGTCAGAGTGTTGTTGACGTAGATGGACTTGCTTGGCGAGGTATCGTCATCTCCCGGGACGACGTGCGGAAGGGCCGCGCGACGAGATTCGGTGAGCTTATCCGGAAGAGTGCAAGCCGCCGAGTGAAGTATCGGCCGGCATATCGCGACGAACGGCGTCATCGATCCCACGAGTCGTGAATTAATTTCTCGCGAAGCTTGACCATTTATGTCGACGCTACCAGCCAGCGACCGGCGGGAGCGCTTAAGCGACGGGGGTTCTGATAGATAAGCGAGTTATAGCCTATAGATAAGCAGATTATTTCTCGAGTTTCGCGCCGCGGTATCCTAGCTCTCGCACACAGGCAACTCGCATCGATTATATACTCGGCACGTATGCCCGAGCGTTGCAGCGCGCGCGCGCGCGCGCGCTCGCTCGACTTCTGATGCGGCTAATCCTCTGAGCGCGCCCAATTTTTCAGTGTGAAATGGAAAACGAAAATCGGTCCTGGTTTTAAGCTTGATCACTATTCTGCGCACATCGAGAGGAGAGAGAGAAAGAGAGAGAGAGAAAGAGAGAAAGAGAGTTACCAGTTTTTCTCTTTGTAAGTTTTTTAAACTCGACTTTATATCCACAATGTTGCGTTGATAACCGAGTTTTTGTGAATTTTATTCCACATTCCGTCACGTTGAATCGAACACATCGAGTTTAAACGCGTTTCCTTTGTAATTTTTACAGCGGGGATCACTTTTCCGTGAACGAAAGAGCTCACGTCGCGAAAAGGGAAGTAACAAAAACTCTTGTTACGATAGAAGAATTTTCACTACAAGCAACATCGATTTTCTTCCTTGTCCTTTGATTGGCTAAATATTTGATCTCAAATAGGAAGATCATGCGAAGATAGACGATATATATATCAAAAAGCTTGAAGTGTCTTTGCACGTTTGCTCTTAATCCTATAAAGACGTCAATCGTTGCACTGGTCTTTCAGCCACCGATTCACACGGTGCGATCGCGAAAAACGTTCGTCCCGATGCGATTGCACGAAAAATTTTATTGTTGAAGTTTTTTTTAACACAGATAATTATAACACACTAGTTGATGCAATATTGCTAACACCAACCGCGATTTCCCTGACATTCATCCAAGGGGGAAACAGCGACGACAGTTAGGTAATTAACATGCCACGACGAAACTTTCCCCCGGCGACGACGGTTGATCCTCTCTCTCTCTCTTTCTCTCTCTCTCTCTCTCTCTCTCTCGCTGAAACACAGGACATGGGAGAGCAATTAAGAGCGCCGATTACCAGAGCCAGTCAGCGGGTTACTCAATGTTGGCGAAACTGTCGGTGAACTTCGGTGAACGGTGTTTTCATCGCACAAGTTGTGACAAAAACAAGTCAAAAAGTTTCTAACGGTCGACAATAGACGCGTTTCACAAGTCTTGAAAAAGAAGAAGGATTCTATTTAAAAAACCTCTCGGAATTCGTCGTTTCTCAAAGTGTGTTTCGCTATTAAAAGTCGGAAATAGGGACAGAAATAAAAAAAAAAAAAAAAGAAAAAACAACCTCGACGCTCTCGTTCCGGTTTTTCTCTTTGACGTTGAGTATCTACTAATTTTATCGGGAGGACCGACGTAACACAATTTCGTCGACAGCAGAATCTTTTTAACAGCTGAGTTCAATGTTTTCGCGTAAATTTATTTACGCGCAGCTGATTAAACAAAACGACCGAGGTTTTCCGCTCGTTGAACGCGCGCGTATTAATCGAAGAGCTTTACGAGCTACATAGTTCGTCGATATTGCAGTTATCTCATGGACATTTAATAAATTTATAATATTAACAAATTGTTTCGAGCGACCAAAAGAAATTCGAGAAATAATTATAGAAAATTGAATGCGATGATGGAGCGCGATGATAGAGTGTTAACATGTTCGCTGAATGTGTTAATTAAAAAATAATGAATATCAAAATTAATATTTTATAGTTTTTTTTAAATAATAGTTAAAATATAGTATAAAGATTTAATTGTTCTGCAGTTTTTTTTACCTGAAAAAATATTTTAAAAAACGTTCGATCAAGTAGATCTAAATCCTCTTACTCTTGACAGTTTTGATTTTTCACTTGTGTCATCGCGAGATTTCACATTCAGCAAAATATTTTTTTATTTCGCAAAATAGATTTTCGTTTATGAAATTTTCCGCGAGGTGAAATCACGGGATCACAAACGAGCATACGTAAAAGTCAAAAGAACAAAAAAAAAAAAAAACGCAGCGATACATCGTAAAAGTAATCACGTACGCTTTGCACACATGCGAGATCGATTTTGGCCACCTGTTGAAGAGTCCGCGGCCGGACGAACCGCGGCAATTTCTTCCGTCGCAAAAGTGAATGGCGGGTGACTCGTCGAGTTTCGTCGTTACGATAAGGCTCTTTAAACTTACGGAGGTTGCGCGACGTCGCGCGATTATCGCGGATTATTATAATTGTTATTATTATAATTATTATTTTTATTATTATAGTTATTAGGCCGGTGTAACTACTGCAGCTCGCTTTCTCTCTCTTTCTCTCAGAGTGACTTGCGAACAAGATACGAAAAAACTGAATGACAAGACACTAGAACTAGTCACACGTAAGACACACACACACACACACATACACACACACAAACAGAATTCTCTACTGTATGTCTTTCTAATTGATTGACAACGTTGTTCGTTATGATTGTTTATATATACATGTGTCAATTTTTTAAATTAAAAACAAAATTCAAACCAATGTTCCTGACTTTACAGTATAAGATGTACAAATCGATTTTGTTACGCGTGGGTAAATAGACGTTCACACTCAACACTGCTTCCTCGAATTTACGCGCTTCTCTCCTGCATCTGTTTCTTGCTGGAACTTTCTTAACTAATCTATTTTTTTAATTTTTATTTTTTTTCTTTCCGTAACGGGTACGTGTTTTCCAGGTCGACGTTTTTCACAGGACGGTCGACGCATCGTCATGTGGTTTAAGCGGAGATGATCTGCCGAGCATGCGATGCTCTCATCTCGAATTCGAAAGAGACGATTGTTGCGACGACCACCTCGGAGCGTAACGGAGCGCCGGTGGTTCACGCGCTTTGCTTTCCTGTCGGCGACTGATCGCGAGACGCGAAAATTGGAAGCGCACCAGCTTCGAGGGAGAGATCGTACGCGACTTCGTCGTCGGCGCGGTTTTTCCGCGCAGACGCGCGTATAATGTGTGCGCGGAGATCGCCCACACGTTTGCACGGGGATGCTAACGATGATATGTGATAAGGTCGAGGTTTAGATATTCAAAAGGAGACAAAAAATAAATGTAATGTCTTAAAATAATTGAGACATAATAATTTATTTTTAAATGCACACATTTAAATAAAAGAATTTATAAATGATTTATTAAGTTCCTTTATACTTTTAAGAGATATATTGTTTTTTTTTATCTGTACTGCGTAACTATTTTATCTTAAGATATTTTTTAGAAACATTTTATGTAACTTTTTATATAGATTCTTTAATAAATTTCTTTTTCCAGTCGTTGCTTGTCTCGATTCGCGCGTATAATCGCGGACGGTTAAATGAAAAAGAAAGCTATAACTCGATAATATTTATTCTGTATAAATTTGTATCTCTCACCTTGTTCTGTTTCACAATTCGTGCGCGTGGCATCGAAGATTATGTCAAGGCAGCGGCCGAAAATACTTGAGATTCCACTTGAGAAGTCCAGGAGTGTTTTCCAGAATCTAATAAAGTCGAAATGAACTTATATGCTTTATGGGGTTTCGCAAACGTTCAGTGGAAGAAAAAAGAAACGAGAGAAAGAGGAAAATACATTCGGAAACCGTTTGCATTTTATAGCAGAAAAATTTCACTTAAATATATTGGCTCTTCCCGCCGGGTGACGCACACGGATTTCCGGATACGAGTTATGCGAAAAATTTCACTTTAGGTCGAATTTTTTATGCAAGCATTTGAACAAATGCCACTCGAAAAGATAAACAAAATTGATATAAGATTTATGTATAACATATCGATTTATACTTGCGTTTGAAGTAACACGTCAAATGATATTTCGTATAAAATCGTGTTGATATTTTTCTGCTTCGCTTATCCCGCAATCGGTAGTCGAGAACTCACGTGTTGCGTATTTTAAATTTCGCAATGCACGTACCGCGCGAGTAGGTAACGATTTCGTATCGGTCCAAGTTTTACAAACACCTATCAGAGCGCAGCACGTAACGGAGTCGAGAGAAAAGAGCGCCTTAAAAAAAAAAAAAATCGTAAGCTCGTTAGTGGTCGCCACTAGATGTGTACAAGCGTACTCGGTAAGTTTGGGAACACCGATATCTACATCTAACATCCAGGGTTCTGAGCTAAACTGATATTTTACATAACCTTTTTGTGTTGAATATATACATAGGAGAAAAGTGAGAAAATAATCTAAATAATTGAATTAATAAATTATAATGAGGCAGAGCTGATTTACATGGCTGTTGGTACGTATATAAAATTTATTTTCCAAATTGTTTGTTTACGTTCTCCTCATGTGTCGCCAACTTTGAGGTTCTACTCTTTTTTTAAATTCTTTTCTCAAAAATACAGATTTTTTTTTATATACATTATATAAATATAATATAATAACACGTACACTTCTGCAGAATCACAAGCAGCAGTACTGTTAGTTGATGTTTTTGTTATTATTATTTCCCAAAAGAAACAATTAACATTCATGATTTGATGCTTCGCACCTGTCACTGTGCGGATCTTCATACTTTCTAAACAATAAGAATGAAAATCAACACATTGACAGTTGAAGTAATGACTGCTGACAAAACATATCAAACGTGTATAAAGAATGTAAATGTAATACAATTTGAAAAATATAAATGCTATTTTTGAAACAATGTTTTTTATTATTGCAATATGTGTGACTGTATTCTAATTTGATTTATATTTATTTATGATTGTTCTTTTTTTTCTGTTGAACTTGTCATTTAATATGTGCACAATGTTTCAGACAATTTTACGATTTATATATGACCACCAAAAGAAGTAAAATTATAAAGTGTTCGCTCAAGCAAGAAAAGTACCTGAATAAAAAGAAAAAAGATTGTTGACATAACGAAATGTATATATGTTATGTTTGATTTTTAACATGCATGTCTTTATGCAATTCTTAGTTAAAGTTGATAAAGTTTGTTTGTATTCAAACTCGCCAAGGATGTCGCGAGCTAGATTATATTCGACGAAGAAAACCACCAAAATCAAATCAAAAAGTCATTACGATACATTAAAGATCACGCCCCACGCTAATCAGAATGAAATAAAGGCAGCATATTACAAATTAACTCTTCAATATCATCCTGATAAAAACAAGAGTGATGTTGCGAAGGAAAAGTTTCAAGACATCTCCGAAGCTTACGAAGTTCTTAGCAATCACGAATTGCGCAAGAACTACGACAGACGTATGATGATCCGTCAACAACCGATTACGACTACTAGAGAACCCACCGCTCATTACAGAGAGCAAGTTTATTCCGGAAGTTCCAAAATCTATAATTTTGATGAATGGACAAAGGCACACTATGGAATGGAATTTCAGAAATCACAAAAGAGAAAGAAAGAATACGAAAATTTTAAAAGAATAGAAAAAATAGAGAAGGAGGAGAATAAAGAATCTCCACTTGTTACATCGATTGCTATAGTTGTTTTAAGTTTTACGTTATTTGCTATGTATTTTAGAGAATCATTTGATAAACCAGTATCTAAAAATAGTAGACATATAGAACAAAGTAAAAAAGAATAATAAAGATTAGTCAATGAAGTTATTTAATATAACTTATGTACATATATATGTGTATATATGTATACTTAATAGTGTATGTACAGATTTATTTATTTTAATCTATATCGTTGCTACATCTCTATCGGTATAAAATAAGAAAATAGCATAATAAAAATATTGTACATTGTGTTACATTCTTGTTAAAAGTGAAGAAAATCTACAATGTTACTTATTACATCAGTAAAGTTGTTACCGATCGCTTTACAAACATATTCACATAACTTTGTTTTCATTGTTTAGCAAAGTTTCTTACAGTAGTAAAAGTGATATTGAAAAACAATTCTTTTAGAATCTTACTGGTGATAACGAGAAGAGAGTCTATTTTAGTAAGAACAACTTATTTATATATCTTCTATACAACACAGATTGCAACTGTTAACATATTAATTTAGTTTATCCAAGCACAGATATCTCATATACAATTAATCTAGAAAATATTTCAAAACTATTAGTACTTGACATATTAAATCAAGTGATATACATAAAATGAAGAAAATCAAGATATAAATATATAATGATATGGGAAAGTTATAAAATTAATATGTCATATTAATACATATTTTATATTATTCAATTACCGATCATCTGATATAAAAAAATAATGAATAGTAATCTGCGTACAAAGTTATATGAAAAAACAACAATATAAAATATTTTGTGCTACAATTAAAGAAACATGTAGTTTAAGAAAAATATAACATATTACTAGTATGGCCTATAAACTGGCATTCCTGATGGCAATGGCATTGGCATAGCTACAGGTCCAGTTGGATATGGTATAGAAGGTGTTATTCCCGGGAAATTTGAGGCAGTTGGATAACCAGGTCCCGAAAAAGATCCTTTTCTTGTTAATTCTCTCATTTTGTCTACTTTTACTTTACGCAAGTGCATTAATTTTCTTTGTGTCAGAAACTGATCCAGAAATTCATCCACTTCGATATCACCAGCTAAGAATTTCTGTGCTATTGCCTATACAAACAACAATGATGTTTTAATCTGATTCAACAAACTAATGAGAAAGTATTCATATACCTCTGATTCTTCTTCAATTTCAGCAGCAGCTGCTTGTAGCAGATCCAGGGCAGTATCAACCGTCATTGTATCAGATTTGTTACCTATTGGCAATATTATAAAATACAAAAACTCTTGAAATATATTTGATAATTTTATATAATTTGCTTAATAACTTACGTATTTCGTCTAATTTCTCCTTAACAGTAGTACACAATTGAGTGGCCTGTTGACTCAGGTCTTTTATAATCTGTTTGCCTTCCTCTAATTCAGGTTGCTTAGACAGATTAAATTCAGCTCTAGATCTATTGCTTACCATTAACATTTCTTTCTCAGTCTCCAGATCTTTAAACTGATTGTAATATTTTAGAATATGATAATATATCACTAATATTAAAATATCACTTTCCAAGTTGTGTTTTATGACTTGTTATTGTGTGACTAATAGAGTTTCAACATATGTATACACACAAAATATAATGTGACAAAGTTCAGATATATTTTTGAACTTTGATACCTAATTAAATACGACCTATATCATATTTTCTCTGTATTAGAATTATTACCTGCTGTATATCTTTCACTACATCTTCGAATTTTCCATCATTGTTTAATAATTCCTTCAGCTCTTCGTTGTCTAAGTGAGACAACAAACCCAATGCTGCGGGTATGTCTGGCTCCAAATTTGACTTGTACATTTCTCGCAAAATATCTTATAACAAGATAACAGTAATGAGTTGTTTTGTAGATTATATGCTTTTATTTGTTTAAAAGCACAAGCTCTATTTTATATACGGAAACACATTTGCGATAATTCGCAACACTCGACATAAAGTGACTGATTGGAGTGACAGCAGTGACAGTTCCAGGAATGTAAAGCCTGTATCAGACAGCGAGTTTGAAATGCATTGGATTTTTAACCAATCAGAACTGAGCAGTCAATAGTTACGCATGTTTCAATTGGACGATTTCTGATTGGACAACAAATTGCAAGAATTAATTCGTATCTCGTAATCTCTGAGACAGGCTTAAAATCAGGGTAGGTTAGGTTCTCTGGCGCTAGCGTCTCTGTAATTTCCTAGTTTACATACATATGTGCAAAAGGCGGAATACAGCGAGACGCTAATTTCAAATTGCGGACGAAGTTTTTAAACGAGTTTTTTCGTTTTTGTTGAAATGAGTATGAATTTTGATCCTCTAGGATTTACAAGACAAACTGAGATGGTGTTGCGCGGTGTAGGAGCTCAGGATTTAATAAAGGAATTTAAAAATAGAAATATATCAACCAATCAGTTACATAGGTTAACCAAAGAGGATCTTGTAATACTCGGTAATCTATTTACTTTGACGGTATTTTATTTTTTCTGATATTTTTGTGTCATAATGTTTAATTGTTACAGTCAATATACTACGACATATTTTTCTAAAATGCATAAAAAGTCTATTTGACATTTTTGACATATGTAATAAATGTTTTTGTTCTTTTTTAAGTCTGTTGCACTAAGCTACCCTAGAACTATGGGTGAACAGGTGATAATAAAGCTTGTCCTCATGAGCAAGTTACTGTTCTAATGCAGCAAAAAAAGAACAGACTCTTTTTTAAAGTTTATTAATGTTATTCAATTGTGTTTTCTTATTAGGTGCTGATGAAAATCAAGCAAAACATATTATCAATGTCTTATGTATTTCCAAGAAATACAAATCAGATACAAACCCAAAACCCTATCAAAGGTATTAGCAATTACAGAGAAATATTCTGCATACAACACAAAACATTAAGACTCTGAAAATTTGTATTTATTGCAGAATATGTGGAAAAATAGATCAAATGTTGCAGCAAGAGGAGACACATTTACATGTGCTTATAGATTATCTAAAATACTGTAGACTCAGGTTGAAAAAAGAAAGAGTCAACTGTTTTGTTGAACCTAATAAGGCTTTAAGTGCTTCCAACATTCTATGTACCACTGTTGACTCCACTCTTAAAGAAATTATTGATACGGAGTTGAAACTAAAAGACTTAGAAACTGTGATAATTAAAAAAGTATGTATTGATTGATATACTTCAAACTTTTATAGTAAATTATTTATTTCTATATACTTAAGCATTTTTGGTACATAAGTTGGAAAAAATTAATAAATTTTACTTTGTTCAATCGGTGTTTTAATGATTTATAATATATTTATATAGGAAATATAATTATTTATTTTTCTCTTACAGCATCGAGGGAAGAAATGGTCTTTTGTATTGTATTGCATTCCAGCCGGTAGTTTGTGCGTTGCAATGTGCATATTATTACATAAATTCTGGAAATAAGAAACGTTTTTGTAAGATATATTTATAAGAAAAATTATATATAATTTTTTTATACTAATTAATCGTGTTGTGTACGTGTGACCCACGAACCGCAGTTCTGACAGTTCCACTCGCGCGAGCAGTAGTTCTACTTTCTGCTAAATTTTATATCAATTTTCGGTTTTTAACCACATTTTTTTCGACTTTGAAATGCGAAGTGATTCAATAGAACAGTTTGCTTTGACAAGAAATAATAACATACATTACGCAAGTTGAATAAAACTAATCTAATATAAAATACCGAAGCACGTGCATGCAGCACGGACTAGAACCACACGCTGTAAATAGAAAAGAATCAATGTGCGGTGCACATAGCACCGACAAACGGCTTGTATGACTACGTAGTTGCCAATGTGCACCACCGTAATATAGCGCTAACGAACAAGGAGGAAGAGCGATGAGATGTAAAATACGACTGTGGTCGCTCTTCTCTTTGATATGCATTATAATGCGTCATATAAGCTGGTATTTTTGTTGCATTTTATTACTCAACAAAAAATGCACACAGTAATTATAACAGAGAAAATTATATAATTACTAGGAACTTCATTTGTTGCAAAGTTTTAAATTTAATCTAATTAGATAAAATGAGAAATGCAAAACGAACAGATGAAAGCTGTTTAATTATAACAAAGTAGCGTTACGTAAATGAAAAATAAAGTCATAAAATTCGCGCGGATGAGAATAAACATTTTCTTAAATAAAAAAAAAAAGAATCTTTTAAAATCAGCTGTTTATTGTTTGCGTTCTGCGTAACACCGGACAGTGAAAAATCTCTGTCTTTCAAGGAAACGTGTAGCTTGCGTGGTTGGTTTCTCGGATCGATGGATTTCGATCGTCTCGCGCCGCGGCGTCAGCGACGACCGCCGTCGCGACGCTCGTTTGGCGTTTAACCACCGTTCGGTAGAGGTGCTTCGTCGGTGTCGCTGGGGTTTGTCCGTTTTCAGGTCGCTCGCGTTCGCTCACGGAGGATGTAGCAATTACGGTAATAAGGCCGCGCGCGTTTCTTTCCGCTAGCTTGGAGAAACGCGTTCGCGCCGTTCTTTTAAGGAAACGCTGACCGAAGCGGAAATGGCATCTGACGACGCTGAGACACAGGAGGCGCGGGAAGCGCGGGAAGCGGCCGAGGAGGACCTGAGGATCTTCGAGACACTCCGCATCTCCTCACCCCCAAAGGTCAATCGATATGCAGCGAATGCACTCTCACCTGCTCTTCTCACCTGTGTGACCCATTGCACGAAAAGCACGCTCTCTCTCTTTCTCTCTCTTTCTCTCTTTCTCTCTCTCTCACTGTTGTACGAACACGAAAATGTTCCGCACACGTGCATAATGTTAGGAAAGAGGGTGCTAGAAAGGAGGGTGCGCGTGAATTACCGCGCAAGACTGTTGATGTGAGTTTTATTTCCTACTCATCGCAGGAAATCACGAGCATATGTATAGATTTATAAAACAAATGAGCATAATTGAGTGTACCACTATTTAAACCTTAAGAAGAAAAAATAAAACGTGTGCGTTTCTTTATATTTCAGTTCTCTTTCAACGTTTTTTACATAAAAAATTAATGGAGATAAAAGTTTTTATTTGTCATAAATAAACACGTTCTTCGGTCTGTTATAACAAATATAGATATGCAGCGAATTACTGTTTTATATTAATGTATAGTCGACGTTAATGTACAGTATTACGTGCTTGAACGAGGAGATGTAACGGGATTATACATAGTAAATTACATCACTGGTTTCCTCTCTGTTGCTATACATATCACGTATAGATAACGTGCACATACGCATTCACATGCTAATCGTATACGTACGGTCACGTGCATATCCGTATCACCTGCCACAAAGGCTCTCATTGTACCTATATGCCAATACACAGAGCGTTTATCGAAGGGCAATAGATCAATAACGGAAGAAAGCATTGATCAATTTATGAGAAACAATTATTTAACAATTGCCAATACGTCGATTCGTCATTTTGAGACTGATTAATGGTCATGTTTAAGTATTCAGTATTTTGTACGCGTTAAGAGTATTTAAATGTGTATAATTTGTTAAAAACGTTTTTAGTTTTTAGCAATGCAAAAACATGGAATTTTATTATAACGCACGATAACACATGTATTAGAATATTAAGTCTTTTTTTCACAAAAAAGTGCGTTTTTTTCTTCTTTATTTTTTTGTAACATTTATTGCGTTTTAAAATGACACAAACGCGTAGCACGAAAAGTAGCAATATGTTATCAATGCATTATCAATTTGAACCGTGTGTATTTGAACATGTATCGAGATTGCTTCGTATTTTTTCAGCTCAAATACAATGAGATAAGTGACAATAATTAAAATAACAATCTTTTTATCAATTTATTTAGAGCAAGCAAATAACGCGACGCGTAAATATATTTCGCGGATGTCTTTAGTTCCTAAAACTTCTCGTTCGATCTCGCGCGTCGCCCTAGGTGAGACAATTCGCGCGTTTAATTGAATTACGAGATTCCATCTCGTAACGATCGTCGCTTTCTTTTGCTGTAAGAACCAGGCTCTCGATTTGCGCGTATCGCGAATACACGTATCGACTGACGCTCGAACAAGGGTCGCGCGCGTTGCCATAGAGTTGCACGAGAATCGATTTCACCTGTCGCTGCTACTCCTCTCCTCCGACACCCGCTCTCGCGACTTGTCGCGTGCTTTCGATCTCAATTTATCGGGGTCCGAAGGGACTGACTTATCTTCATGTTTCAGCTGCTGTTACGTTTTTTTTTTTTTTTTTTCAACTTTTAAAAGGACGGACTTCTAAATTATTTCAACAGCGTGTTTCTTTAAAACGCTCACGCGCACTCATTGCGATTTTATTACAGTTGCGTGTATAAAATTTCAAGTTCGCGCTGGTACACACGAGGCGCATTGCCTCCCAGGAAACTATCTTCTTATCTCCCTGGTGAAAAATTTGCACTTTTTTTTTACACGAGCAGGTACGTACGTGCATTCGATATCTCGCGGTGTTTTTCCGCGGGTAATCTCGCGAAGTAGATACCGTACGATAAATAGGTCGCGTTTCTCGCGCGCGTTTCTCAATGAGACTCCACTGCGGGTAATATTTATAGGCGACGAATTAATGGGCATTTAATATCATTAGACTTAACCGCTGCGGAACTCGTGGTATTCCGCACGGGGGAAATGTGTGTGTGTGTGTGTTCTGGGACGAAAATGCGCCGACTACATAATATCTCAACCCGCGCATTTGAAACTATTTTCGGGTCACATGATATAACAATTCGCACATTTCGGACGCGGTCAGCGACCTGTCGCGTAATTGAATTGCGACACGATTGATACACACGGATGTGGAAAGCTCCTGATTTTAAACTGATTCCCCAGCAAGATAACGTGATGAATTAAATATCGCGTTATCGGTGCACCGGTGATGGACATTAATTCAACCTACTAACATCATGCGTACCGCAACATCATATATTGGATTTTCCGTTTAGTTTATAATATACAAAATTCTGTAATAGCTTTTCAAACTCGTGAGCTAACTAGCAAGAATAAAAATTTTGGTGGAAATAAAAATATTGTTTTATTTTGAGAATATATTTTTTTTTGTATGATACACATTTATTTACATAATATTATATATATATCTGATATTTGATGCTTCCGCGGCGTGTTGTATTAACATACAAGGATGTTTTTCGGATTTGAACCGCGTTAGTGTCATTTTTATACCATTTATACCATCGGTATTAAACCGATATGTATGTTAATAATATATATATATATTTTTTTACTTTATACACATATGTATTTTTTTTCTTTAAAGAAAACTTGCAAATATTAACTCTTTGTAGACTTAAAAAACGCCTGCTAGTTGGACAGACTGGATCTGTGAGACCCACGCGACTTTAAAATCGAAATCTTCGCGAAAAATCAATATTTTTTCAACTTTTTTTCTTCGACTCGAAAGTTTGAACAATTTTGCGTTGATAAAAAAAATAAACTACAGAAATCTCTAGTATTTTCGAAGATATAAGCGTTTAAAAAGAAACGAATTTCTATTAGAGACGCCGGTTTGAAATTTTTGGGTGAGTCTGGAAGACTCAGTCTGTTCACGAAAAGTTAATATTGTGACGTCGTTTCCGGAATATTGCGAAGGAACATTGACCTGCAAATTCGCGGAATATATTCTATTGCACCGTGTGCTTCGTGATATTGAGCTTTACGATAACATTTTCACCTCAATATATACATATCACGGCGGATAGTAGATTCCGTGAGCATAGATTTTCGCGTGCTGATATACCTACCAGATATCTGGACGAGGTCGCGGAGCTCGCGGGGCGGGTCGCTCCCCGGGGCACGATTCGGGTCACGTAATCCGCCGTCGTAGGCAGACGAAACTTCGCCAACGTAACTGTCTGTGTCTGTCGCGCGCATCCGATTGTCCCGGAAAAGTAGCTCGACAGAGTCTCGCAGTCATCGATGTGTCATAGTCGTTCCCGCTCACCCGCGAAGATAGAAATGCTGCCTGTTGTACAGATCGGTCGCCTGACCTCGCCATCCGGATACGAAGAGCGGACGCTCGCACGCTATGGGAATACGAAGCGCTCGTCTCGCACGTAAATACGATCTTGTCGCGGAAATTCCTGCGGGAACGGGCGAGATGGATTCGCCGAGCAAAACGAGGTAGTTGATTATGTTCCTCCGAGCGAGCCTGTTAGGTAACGTTGAACGTGGCGATTTCGACGAGATCGATTCGGGAACGACAGACGAGATCGCGCGCGCTTATCACGTGATAACATGGCGAATTTATTTTTCCTGCCAAGAATATCTCGAACTTGCCTGAAAGAAGTAACATAGCGTAGTGCTTCTGCTTTCTAATTTAATGATACTTTAAATTTGATTTGTTTTTGTTTTTATTCACTGCATAGAGCAAAATATTACGAACAGCACTGCGAAAGTAGAACAAGCTTTTCTTCATCAATCAAATGTGATTTGATTAAATATTCAATGTGTCTCTCTTAACTTTAAATATTAGACTTCTCGGTGGTGAATATGTAATTAGCGAATTTTCTATGCGCGAAGATGCTTTCATTTACAACTTCGCGCCGTGTTTGTTCCATCAGAATCTCGTTTCTTGACTTCCGTCTGCGTTCGAACGTAATAAGATGACGAAGTTATATTACAGTCCGCTTTTCCCATTCTAAATAAAATCGCAAATGGAATCGAAAGAGAGAGAGAAAGAGAGAGAAACAGATGTAAAAGAAAAAGGCGAATTGAAAGAACTTGTTTTTCTACGCGCTAAATCCAAATCCGCTTACGATTGTAATTAACGGCGGAACGAGTTTCCGTGTTAAAACTCGTCGCGCGCGCACTTGGACTTAATTTCACAAATGCGCGAGTAAAATTCGATGAGATACATTTAATTTCACGCGCTGACTACAACAGGACGGATTTATTATAAAAAAATAATTAAACGCGTCGAACAACACGCGTAAATAAGCACGTAATAAAAAGTCGTCATGTGTCTATCTAGTTAGTGAAATATTCAATTAGCGCTGTGATAATTGGCGCTGAAATTTCTGATACAAATATTCTACATTACTTGGTAACAACAGTCAGAATAATTTAATTCTTTTGTTCCGTATATTTTCACGATTATTCGTTTTTTCCAATTTAATCTAATGACAATTTAATTAATGATCATTTATATTTTGTTGCGACAATCAGGAGAATTTCGTAGATTTGTAAAACGATTGAGAACGGAATCTGTCGAACTTTTCTCGAATTTTTGTTACACGAAAAATTGTAAAATGTTGACTTAAATGCGACACAAAGCTAACAAAAAATCGATGGTGAAAAATCATCAAGGAAATTGTTTCTAAATTATTATCCTTAAAACGTCTTGTATGAAAATTGCAACAAATATGCATCTTCTTGGGTTATGACAATTTAAAATATGGTTCTAAGAACCATAAACGTTAGTAAACCAAAACTCATCCGCATTACGTGGCCGACACAGTCTACGAGCAATTCCAACCGGAGAGTTCTTAATGGGCCGGGGTGCAAATCGAGCTGGCATTGTGAGGTTTCTCCGCCGTGAAAGCTCGAATGAGCGTCGCCGCCAATGTATAGAGACGAATCTCTGCGCGCGAGGCAAAAGGTCGGAGATCAGAACTTCAGAAGCCACTAATCTATTCCCATGCTGAAACGAGCATTAAAGCCTTTCTGCGCGCCACGAGAAAGCTTCGAGGCGAATAAAATAACTTTCTTTACGACCTTCTTTCTCTCTTCCCGCGGCGAATCTCAACGGGAGTCGCGTACACGGGATTCGGCGTGGCGTATGATGAGATTGATAATTTACAACAATCGCTTCACCTCGCGCAAAAGATGCAATCGCGTCGAGAAGTTTGCAGAGACCTTAAAAGTGATAATTAGCGAACGCGCGTCTTTTTATATTCTATTTATATCAATAGGTGGTTTAATCAGTTTCATTACATTTAAAAAGTAAGAAGCAAGAATAATATAAAAAATTTAATGAGTTTTCTGTAGATACATTTGCGACTCTGAATTAATTGAAATGATTCGACGCGATTGGCTTCTGTACATAAAAATCGTTCACATTGAGGCGTCGCAAATGAAAGAAAATGTAAAAATACTTTAAAACGCTTTAAAACACTTTAGTCTTTGCCACATAATCGCCGCGTCCTTCGTTGGATCGAAGGATCAAATGTGTCTCGCGGTGTGTTCACAGGTGGATCCAGACGACGCAATGACTCACGATCTGACGACCACTTTGAGAAGCGAGTTGGCGGCTCTCGAGTACAAGCGGGACAGACTGATGTCTGAGGTAAACCGATTATATCAGGTCGCTTCGGCGGTCGTATTATTAATTCAACGCCTCGCCTCTCTCGTTTAGCTGCAGGAGATGAAGAACGTCGTGAGATCGCGGGATCAAAGAGTCGTGGAATTGCAAGTGGAAGCCGATCAGTTACGCGAGCAGGCGGCCAGACAAAATGCCGTCGTCTCGAGTCTCAAGAAGCGCATTCAGGTCAATTTATTTTTCAAAACGTAAACAAGCGCGCGATTAGAAAAATTTTTTTTTCGTCTCGATAATTCTCGTCCAAAAGAAAGATTGACTTGGAAATTCGCTATTGATTCGGAATTGAAATATTTATACGAGACACACAGACGATGATTGTGATCTTATGCGTTATTTGATGACTACTTGATGACTATTTTAGGAACTGGAAGAGAGAGAGAGAAATTTATACGCGTCTCAGGGTAGAAGTGAAATTACGATACAGGGTCTGCAACGCGACGTAAAATATCACGAGGAAAAGGTCAGGGAATACGACAAGAAAATTCGACAATTGGAGCACAATATATCCGAGGAGATTCAATTGAAGGAGCGCGCACGTTTGAATCTGCAGGTGTCGTATGTAATACGATTTTGCGAGTTTCATGCAATTTTCACGATATTGAATTTATTTCTCGGTTAGATAAAATGTGTATTTCTTCATTTTGCTTTTTACAAAAATATTGCATCTATTCGGTATTTCCTCGTAGGATTTCGTGCGACGATTGGCACACGCGTTAAACGTCGAATATAGCGAGACGGCGCATCACAGTCCCGAGATGGTGATTCATAAAGCCGAGGAACTTGTCCAGGAAGTGAATCGACTGCGAACGAAAAGTACAAACGTTGAGACGCAGTTGACAGGCGTTGAGGTGGACTTCAGAACCTGCAGGGACGCTCTTGATCGCGCGACCACGGAGAAAGAACAGTTGCAGAGACAGTTGTCCGTTCAGCTAGTTGACATAGATCGTCTGCGCCAGGTACAGCTCGAAATTATAACATCCATCAAAATATTAAATAACAATTTTTTGTAAATTTAGCATACGTTTAAATTTCATGTTACTACGAGAAAATGTGCAGAGCTGTAGATAATTATTTAACCTTATTTATTTTGAGTGGTTTTAAAATTTACAAAGATTTATTAATTATGAAAAAGATAAACTATATCTAAGATTTATGCAAATGTATGTAAAAGGAGAAAGAATGCCTGGAAATGCAATATCGGGTCGCGGAGAAGGAGATAAACGATCTAAGAGACAAACTCGTGAACGCAAACAGGAGCTTAACCAGCGCGACGGGAAACATATCCAATCAAGAAGCGCTGATCTGCCAATTACGAGGTAAACCACTGTGATCAGATCGATTTAACCTTCGTGTCTTCTGGTAATTTGTGCCGCTCTTACAGAGGACCTGAAGACCCGGGAAGAGAAGACGCAACGTGTGCACAATGAATTGCGTCACCTTCTCGAGTCCTTGGCAATCCTCGTCAGCACGCCCAGCCGGTTCGTCGAGTCCCACGAGAACGCGATCAAGGATCGCATTCGAGAAATCATGGCGGACAACAAGGATCAGACACTGGTAATTCGTCATGCATTTACTGAAGGTTTAGGCCGAAGGAATAATATACTTTTACACACTTTCGCTTGCGGAAAATAAAAATTCTAAATTACAAACAATAATTTGTTTTTATCTAAATATTTACACTGACATTTTACTTTGTTGAAAAATTTGTACAAAAAAAATTCGTGAAAATGTCAATATTCTAAAACAATTCGTATATTTTCTGTTTTTTTAATGTATTGAGACAATTTTATATAAATACAATTTTATATAAAATAATATAAATATTGAAATTCACGCATAACTTTATTCGAGCGCATTCTCTTTCTTTTTTTGTTTTGCGCAGAAAATACAAAGCCTTCGGGACAAAGTAAATTCAGCGACGGAGTCGACAAATCGGCAGAGCGAGTTAGTCGAATCTACGATGATGAAGGTGCGTAGTCTGGAGGAGGAACGCGCCGCTCTTGAGGCTAAAATACACAAGTTGGAGTCGGAACTTACGAGCAGCGAACTCTCCCGGGAGTCTTTACGCAGAGACAAGCAGACGGTAATTTTCACCATCTCTATCTCTTGGAAATGTAATAAAGTGTAATATCTTGATTTGCGCGGCACGAAAAACAAGAAAAATATTAAATTAATTAAAACATTGGACAATAATCATTTTATCCGTTTCAATTGAAATAAAATATTAAATTCTGAAAAAGTAAAAATTAAATAAAAAAATTTTACACAAAAATATTTATTTGAAATTTTGTTAAGTCTAACAAAACCTTTCACATTTTATTTTTACTTGTTCCGAACCTCAATATAATATTGACATGTTGTTGCTCGTAAAAACTGTTAATTTTAAATTTGAATTTGTTGTTTTTCACAGTTCGTGACATTTCTGGACCGACTCGGCAAGGCGATGCAAATGGACGAAATCTCTCAGGAAGTCGGAATCGATCTTCAGACCGAGTCGTTGTTGGTGCGAGCCGAGCAACTGGCCAGATTGGAGACCGACAAACTGGTCGACAAGGTGAAGGACACGATAGATATTACGTCTTTCAGACGTCGCTGTCGCGTTGCTATAACGTCTTTTCCTTTGTTCTGTGCTTCTTTGTCGTGCAAATCATGTGCTTACCGTACGCCGCAGTATTTGTACTCCAGCTATACGACCCTGCCGAGGATTCAGCGCGAGCGATCGTTCCAAGAGCTTCCTTGTCTCAAAGAAGTAAGCTCCCAAAAGCGCTTTAGCGCGCGAGAAAGCTCCGCAGATTTCCCAGCATCCTGTTCATTAGATATTTGTTTCGTATTTCTATGAAGTATCTTTTTTGAACAGTAGACAGCTTTTCATTTCTCCCGTTTCTGTAGGTTTTCCCGAGTCTTCGGATGCAGATCGAGTCTTATAGTCGTGCGACTATAATTGTTTGCTTCATATTTACAGTTTTCCGGAAGTATCGTATGCCAAAGTTTAAAACAACCTGACGCCACTATCGCTTTTTTCTTAAATGTCACTTACAGAATTGTTTTCCATCACGATATATATTCATTTTTAATTAAATAAATTTTTAATATCATGCAATCAACAAGAGAGAACATCTTTCTTTTCAAAATAATCTTTTATTTTATGAGGATTAAAATTTTACGTGCTGTCACATATGGAGACAAATAGCAGAGAAAAAAATTGTACAACGTATGTGTACAAAAATTATTTTATTTTACACGAATTGTTTTTCGTCAAACATCACGTATATTGTCATTCAAGCTTTGGAATCGGCACTTTAGTGTTCTACAATATATACATATGTAAAAATTTATTTATTTACACACACTATTTTTATCTGAAAAGCGCTTTTATCGCCGAGAAGAATACGTGACGAGTGCGATCGTCTTTTATTTGTTTCGCAGACTTCCGTGGTTTATCAGTTGCAACGTCGAGTTCGAACCCTGCGGGAGCAATTGCAGCGCAGAGACCTGCATCTGGATCTTCTGCGTAGAAAACTGTCTCTGCAGGAGGACAGTGTGAGAATGAAGTCGCTTTTGCAGAGCGAGCGGGACGAGGCTAACATACGGTTTGTTTCACTATCTCTCTCTGTCTCTCGGAAACACAGCCCGGAGCGTGATTGCAACAATTTCGATCGATCAATTTTCGAACGCGCTTGTTACACGTATCGTGCGGTTTGAATAATTCAGAAATTATCATTTGCGAGGGAATTTAATTTTCTATCGTGCGCATAAAACGAACAATTTTTGCGGAAAAATAAAACAATTCCGAATCTGTAGGTGATGTTTGGCAAAAGCTTATTAAATTATTACGCGTACAACGTCGAAGTCGCATTACCCAATATATCGCAATATTTAATTTGTTTTGTAATTGACCTCGGTCTTCAATATCTGTCGAATGCGAAATGTCAGCGGTATGGAAACAATGCCTATATCGACTAACTGTCCAATGAGGGAAATATATAGAGCTGCGGTTTATCGGAAAATTTAACCGGCCGAGAGTGCGGCTTTACGTATTTCGAGGGGGGAAGGGGGAGGGAGGGAGGATGAGGTGTGGTTTTTCCAACGCCGGTGGGTTACCCCATAATTCTTGTCTGTGGTTCGCGATTTGCTCCAAATGCATCGGACATATTTCTATCCGTGCGTTTTGCTGAAGACGTCGTTTCTTCCGCGAAAAAAAAAAAAATGAAGGAAAGATGTGGTGTGCGAACGGCATCTTTTTTTTTCTTTTCAGCGCGAAGAAGCTGGCGAAACAGGTTGAGCGATTGCAGGTCCAATTGTCGGAGGAAAAGTCGCGAAATCGCGAGTTGAGCGCACAATTGACGGAAGCCGCGGATTACAAGGTACGTGACTTCATACTTTCTCAACAAATCAGATAAATTCGCGAAATGCGCGAGCATGCGTGCGACAATGTTTGTAGCGATTGTAAATAAAACAACAATACAAGCAAAATATAAATTGCCTTCAATTTCGCGTCGCTTGTGTTATTTTTCGCTATTTTTGTCGCTCACATGAATTTTGCACAAAGCAGTCTTGAAAAAGGCGGCGAAACGAAAGTTCCTCGATCGAATTCCCCTCGTAAATTGTTCGAGAAAGTCGTAACTATCGATAAGTCGATCGCGGAGACACATTCTAACTTGTTTTACGAACACTTTTGCGAACAGATAGCTGCACTGGAACGCAGCCGGAAAATTGAGGAACTCCAGAAGCGTCTGGTGGAGAGCGAGATGTTGAGAACGCGTTACAACAGAAAGTTGACAATGGCGAAGGAGCACATGAGGACCGCCGTGGAAACGGCTGATCAGGAGAGATCGATAAACGATCATTCCCTGCAACTTCTTCGCGATGAACTCGCTCAGGTCAAGCAAAACCTCTCCGAAGTTACGAGAAGAGAATCACAAGTGAGGATCTCACGTAGTATTAACTTCACACACGCGGAGTAACACACGGTCTTGCACGTTTTATCGTCTATAAATTGTTCGTTTTGTCTCAATAAAATAAAATACGATAAATGAGTTTGTGTTGGAAACGCACGCTGAATAAATCGGCTATTAATATCAGGAAAGTGCGCGCATTTGACGTTCGCCTTATGCGCTGCGAAAGCGCAAATAGCACGTATATATGTGTGCACGTCTCAATGCCGTATATTCGGCACGTGTTTTGGTATTCGCGTAATTCTGATTTACGATCGCTCGGGTGCAGGCGCGGTGTCACGCTTATATTATGCGAAAAAATTCTCGTAAAAAACAAAACAAAAAAAAAAAAAAAAATGATATTCAATTTTTTATTTTTTGTACGTTTTTTTGCGAATAATATTAAAACAAGTTTGCATACACGGAAAAAAAGAATTTGTTGGAATAGCAAGAAATTAGTTTAGAGATTTTTGTTTTGCCAACAAAATGAAAATTTGTTGACGGAACACAAACATTCAGTAGATTCGACAAATTTTTCTTGCTGGCCGTATAATAGCAAAAAAATTTTTTTTTTCCGTGTGTAATAGCGAAAAAACGTTTGACCTCACATTATTCTTTTGAGAAGACATAAATCTTCTCGAAAGCGAACGAACGAAGCATTATCGCAATCCCTCATTCGCGTAGTCGCTAAATAAAATAAATTCGAATATAAGTCCACGTTATATTCTCCGGAAGTCATTTTGTCGATTCGCCATAATCTACTGAGAGAGAAAGAGAGAGAAAGAGAGAGAGTCCAAAGTACTTTGATCTCTTATTAAAGCCCGCAAACGCGCGTCTGCGGCAAGGCTTATTTCTAATACCCCCTCACTGGTACCAAAGGGGCTCGTTAATTCATTGAGGCAATCCTCAATGACTCGCGATGACAGCCATTCGCGTAATTGCGATCCCTCTCGTCAGGCGCATAACGCTCTCGCGCTCGAAACGATTTCGAGTGACTTTGCAGCACCGATAATTCAAGGCGCGTCGCGCCGGGGTTGTAAAGCGGATAGTCCTTTTCGATTTGAGCTCATGCCGCGGCATATATTCTTTTACGTGAAAAGACTGCAAATCCCGCGTGCAATTCCGCATCGATTTATCTCTCGGTGTCGCGGCGACGATGTTTTCCAAAACGACGTGGAACTTTGATTCAAGAGTAATAACAGTTTTACGTGAACAATATCTTGTTTTCAAACAAAAATTAATATATTTTATTGTTTTTAATATTTTATAAATATTATAAATATTAAATTTATTTTTCTAGCATCTCTTTCTCTTGTCACATTTCTGCTTACTCCAGACTACTCTAGAAACAGCTATTTATATACTCGCAGAAGGACGCGAACAGAAAAGTTAATGCTCGAGTATGATTCAATTCGCAAATCGTTCTTTTCCTGTCTCAGCTCCAGAGCTTCCGCGTCTCCGTGGCGAAGTTATTGTCGGAGCCAATCTGCACTCCCGATTACGAGATCATTTCGCGGCTGCAGAAAATGGTCGCGGCTCATCGCGACTTTACGATGCTCTCCCGTAGATACGACGAGCCTTTGGAAACAAGTCCCTCGAGATGCACCAGGTAATGTAGTCAAGAGATAAGTAACGTCGTCTTATATACTTTTCACATATTACAATTTAAATTTTCTTCACGATCTGTCATTTAATTGAAACGTTGTTGAGCAACCGTCTCACTTTTCGAAAGATATAAGATTAGAAAGAGTGATGGCAAATTTCGCCCATTTTTTGGACCTCGAATTTCAAACTTTTTTTCATGGCAAATTGTATTAGATGAAACATTAATCCCAGTAAAGTTTCAAGATGAGCATAGGCACGGTTCCGAAGATACAAGGGGGTGAAAGTAATGATTTCCAGTCAGGGTGTATTGCATAAGAAAGAATGCGTGACTGAAGTTCATGTAATATTGAGGGTACATTCTGTCGAATGGATCCATTGAACATATTCAATATTACATTTTGGTCGATCAAATTTTAACACTTTGCTAAAATCAGCAATTAGAAACAAAAAGAAAATTGATATATCGATATGCGATATATATTGATATGCGATATATATCGATATGCGATATATATCGATATGCGATATATATATCGATATGCGATATATATCGATATGCGATATATATCGATATGCGAT
>QVOA01014542.1:0-57389 GCA_014825685.1 Pseudomyrmex cubaensis
GTATTAAAATGAGTGTATTTGTGCAATTGTAATATATTCAAATATTGCTGACAGAACAAATTTTTACAGTACTGAATAACACGTGATACAGAAGTGATTTTATATATAATCTTTAGCGCGTCTTCGACTGCATTCTGTGTGACACAACAATGCACGACACAGTTGAACACTGTGACACGACACATGTGGGAGACGGTCATGTGATACACCGCGTAGTGAGGGAACAACCACGTGGTGGAAGAATTCCCATGAGCTGCGCGCGGCACAAAGACAATCCCTTTGGTAACAATCCGCATCAATAATTTACAATAGAAAGTAAAAGCTCGAATCGATAACGATGTTTTTTATTTGCCAATCCTTGCGTTTCGTATAAAACTACGCAGTATAAGTTTTTTTAAGATTCAAGACGAAGTGTCAGTCTACTAAAACTTCATTCATTGCTCTGCTTCGTACGTATCGCACTTGTCAGAAAATTTTTACACGTTGATTACACGGTAAAGTCAAGGTTTCATCTGTCACATCTTACGTGGTTTTGAGACGTAAATACTTGCGGCACTATGATCTTCCCCGCGCGGTGTAGAACACGTGCGCAAGTTGTGCGCGCAGTTTGCTTTCCTCCAGACGTCAGCAGCATCCAAGCCCGCCGGTACAAGTATCAACAAGTAATAGAAAGATATGGTAAATAATCTTCGGTTTTCAATAATGAGAGAGAGAGAGAAAACTAGATCGATATATGTTAAAAATGTTAAATTTCTATATATTGTTCTTATCTTGCAACGTATGCGCGCGAGTCATATATTTGCAAATGACTCGCGTTTAGATGAAATTACGTGAGTGTACGGCTGATTGATATTTCTAGTCGGATTCTATAAATATTTAAAATCGACTTATTTACAGGTATACCTGCGTATAAATATAATATATAAAACATCTAAATATATAAAATGGTCTCATTTTGCAGGAACGGGCTATAAATTATACAATGTTCTGCGTGTGATGTGTATATACGACGAAAGACCGATAAGGAATTTTTAAAGAGGATTGATGGAATAACTGAAGATACTCATCAATATACATACATTGAGAGACAACAAGGGACCGCATAAAAATAAGTACACAAATCATCATATTTTACGTAACTTGTTTTCTTTAGTTGCTTGTAATACAATTTTGTTTACTATATATACTATATAGTAATATATAGAATGCACCAAAAGTCTAAGTGTAATAGAATATATATTGCATAAACAATGCAATTTTTCAAAAAACTAGCTTTAGACAAAAGACGCATGAAATATCTATTTGATAATATCTATCTTGAGTTGGTGTTGCACGTGCGCCAAGGTCAGGTCAAGATCAAATGATTTTTTTAAGTAAAAGAGGTCAGCTAATATGCAATAAAAAGCAGGAAGCTCTATTGTAAAAAAAATCAAGGTGACCTGATTAACGCCATTCTCAATCAAATGGATATTGTTCGATGCATATTTTTAAATCCTCATAATTTTTATCAGAAACTTTTTTCAAATTTGCATTTACGAGATATTTGATTGTATCCAGATTTTTCACTCATTCAGTATTTGCATACTTCTACATTTCCATATCTTGTGCAATTTATTTAATCTTACTTTAATTAAAGACGAAGATAAATATATTTAACATTATGTCGTTTAACATGCAAAATGCCACTAAAACGAATAAATTTTCAATGTCTATTATATAATATACAATATATACATGCGTAAGTACGAGTGGGCTGACACTTTCTCTAATAATAAAATTCGTCTTCGATGTGGCGTTTGGGAAGCAAATTTCGTTTATTAACACATCGATTTATTACGTCAATTTCCAGATACTTTCCTGTAAGTCGGCGATAAATTTTGATACATTTCCAACAAATGGTTGTTTAAGAATTAATACATCTGTGAGCACATCTCAAACAATTGCATAATAATAACACTTTGAATTGAGATCAAAATGTAACACATAGTAAAGTGTATACAATTTGTAGAACATGTTATAGTAGTTTTGTGTCGTCGTACCCGTGACAGAAAACAATAAAATAACTGTCTACGTGAAAAAGAAAGAGGAGATAGAGAAAAGGGAGCGGGAGAGACAGAGAGAGAGAGAGAGAAAGAAAGGAAAGGAGCACAAGAGCGATTCTCTCGAGAAACCGAAACGAAAGAATATATGGTAAAGAAGATACATGTGAGGATGAAACTCGTCACCGGGGGGGAATATCTGGTGACTCCCACCTTATATAAAAGCCTTTTTCTGCTATATGATGTATTTAGTCTTTTAGTTTCGAACGGCACTGCGTGTGTGATTATCCTCAAGTGATCATCCTCATCTTCAGGCTGGTTCGACCTCGGATAATGCCCTACTGAAAAAAGACTCTCTCATCAAAATGCTACGGGGTGCTACTGGGGTTCTCTTTATCCTGGTATGTGTATCTTGATAGTGCTTTGTATATCTCTTTCAGGATTTAGAAGATAAATGAGCTCGCGCGCGAAACTTAAAGTCGACTGCATCACAGTCTTTTCAGATATAAGAAACTTAAACTTTAAGGCTGTTGATCGTTTCTTTTTTTACATTTCAATTAATTTTAAAAACTCGATTTTTACTTCATATTTTTAAGAATTAGATTTATTTGTTGCAATTGTTTTCAATAAGAAGATCTGTGACAATGTTTGCAATCTCATCATCTTCGAAGAAATTCGATAATATTCATGACAAGATTGTGCGTGCATTAAATGAAACATGTTTTAAGCACCTGGTGTGAATTAGTTAGGTTCTTTTGATGTGATAATTCGCAAGGTAAACATTTTCACGTGTTAACATTAACTGTTCGTTTTTTTTATTTTGACATATGAAACTGCTACTTAAAGTCTTTTTTTTTACGTGTAAGTTTTTTTTATGTGTTACTACTTTTGTTGCTATTATAATTATCACTTGAGATAATTAGTATACACTTTGCTTTTTTACTAATCGTAACAAAAAGTGAGAAGAGCTAATTTACAACTTGCATAATGATTGCATCGTGATTCACATTATCTTTCACGAGGCTCGTTGATCTTAGCGCGCACACGTAGAATGCTGTCTTACTATATCATTCATACCTTTCAATGGCTTTAACACGCCGATTGTTATTGGGGTCACAGGTGACCGCGACTTTTCAGTAACTCCGCGCTAGGGTCATCGGTGACTCATTGATCCGCGCTATTGAACTTATTTGGAACCAGTTGCAACAAATATTGCGTCACTTCTAAAATTCTAGCACACATGGAATGCTGAGTGGAATGCTGAGAGTTTTATCTTGACGCAGAGTTTGAGATCGAATGGTAGTAACACTTCGCAAGAATTCACTTCCAATCTGATTAAAGTTTTGTATCTCACTAATTAGGTGAGTGAGCGCGAGGTCTTCTCATCCAGATAACAACTTATGTGTTTTATATAGACGTGCTTCTACGAACGTCTATATGTGGAAAAGCTTCTCTATACGTGTTTTAAGTAGTCCAAACTCGAACGAAGTTCCATGAAATGCGCAGGTACAAATAAGAACCAAATGTCTTTTTGTTTTCTTAGAGTAAATATTTTGCTTGTATAAAACAATATTTTAATACATTTTTTATTTTAGCTTAAACATCTATTATCTAAAAACGTTGGATAAAATATAAGTAAAAAACTTGAAATTTAATTCCGACCGAAGAAATTGAATGAAGTACTTCTTGACAAGAAAAGCGAACATGTTATCTTTAAAGAAGAATTTATAAAAAGAAGTTGTTCAGTTTTTTTTTCTTCGAAGAATTAGGTGTCGATTAGCATAAATGACGCGTTGATGACATTCGTCGCCGAAAGATGTGTCACTCACGCATTAGGTAAAGCTCCATTCTCGGTATGCCGATACGTAATCTAGAAGCGTTTGAAATGAAAACAACGCGCACATACTCCAATCTGTCTTGCAAATGTCATTGAGTCTTTTACATTCACTTGTAGTCTAACTGTCTTCACCTGAAAGTGAACGCATCAGTGTGTTGACACTGACAACTTGAAGACAAACACGTATCGTATGAAAAAAAGTCAGACTTATAGACGAGTAAAACCTCATTAATCAATTTTACGCGGAAAAAGTTACGCGCATTATTACACGAGAGAGTTATCTTAAATTATTCACGTGATTTATGCAGGAAACATAAAATTTTTTTACTTTCTCATATTAGGCAAATTTAAAAGACAGATTCCGCACACGACATCGACAAAATTAATATATTCAACATACAGTTCAGTCATTTCCGCATACATTACAAGCACTTCCTCTTGTAGTCGTGTTGAAAACTTTTTCCAATCAATACGTGAAATGTGCAGCGCGCACGTTACTCATCGTCGCTGTTTATTCTAGTGCGCGTTAAAAAAAAAAAAAACGTTCTTTTGAACCGTCGAAAGTGTAATAATGCGGAATTAATGCGGTCAACCGCAGGACTAACACAATTGTGCACCGGGAGGTTTTTGCCTCCCGGCTAAAATGCTGGTTCTTTACGCAACCGTTTACAGGTGACTTTCACTGAGAAGATGATACATCGATTCTGCACGCAATTCATAAGCTGATACAGCTTTGGCCATTTGACTGGCAGATTCGCTACGAGCAATTAAAAGAGATCCGGCTGCGTCAAATGTCGTCCCGTTTACCTTTAAGGCTTATCAAAGTCGTTGTGTACACCTTGTTTGTTGGTCGCTCTCGATCACTTCGTCATACTATTTACTTTCGATTCGCGCGGAAAATATATAGAATTCTAGGGAATAATTCTCAGACAGACACGTTTAATCTTATCTATTGCATCAATTTTTATTTCTTTTGTGTGTAATAACTTGAGATAGAAATTTGTGTAAATGACAAGTTTATTTCAAATTTAAACGAGACAGAGATAAATTTATTTACTGAAAATTAAATCAGAAGATGCAAATTACTGTGTTTTACAACTAATAAATATCTCAGTGACAAGAATCGCAGAGTTAGAGTCTTAAAAAAAAAAAACCTTGAACCAAATGATCTTGCTATTGTTCACTAAAATATCACGACATAAATACCGCGGATGAATTAATCCTTGCGGCAACATTTGACGCGGCAAGTACGCGCGGAGAAGGGTTTAGGTCGGGAGTTAGCATATGTTAACCTTTTATTATATAGTTTGTCAATCCGGAGCTAGAAAAAGAAAATGATGAAGGAGAGTCTCTTCTTCTTGGTCGCCTCGCGCGTGGTCTTCTTGGAATCGCGCAACTTTCGCCTCTCTCGTGGGTGGAACAACAGAACGGTCGAGATCGTCTCGATCCTGGTCCCAACTTTAACTCTAACTAGACACGTGCTACTTTTAAACAGTATAGACGACATTCTCCCGGCAATCCTTATTGAGCGTCAAATCGATTGCGAAATCAGATGGAATAATATTTAATGAAAATCAATAGATTTTCTTTACGAAACAATATGATGATCGTTTTGAAGTAAAATCTCGAATTCGCTCTCATAGGTGATCGCTAAATCGGTATCGCAAATCACTCAAGAATCGAAAACCACTAAACGGAGTGAAGACGTGATTTTAAATATCAGCGATGATCTGAAGAGACAGTACTTGCGTCAAAACATCACGTCAGGCAAGTCAAGAAGTAACAAGAAGTAACAAAAGAAAGTTATTAAGATAAAATATTCTATATTGGTCCGGATGGTATCACGTACGGCTGTTACGGCTACGTCGATTCTTTTCACCGATTGCGAACAACATTTTATCTTAGTGACGGCTGGGGTTACAGGGTGGTTCATGCGGGGAAAGACGTGGAACTGTTTCTTCACGAGCACGAACATCACGTAGGGGGTGACAAACACGATCATCATGGTATCGTTACACCGTGGGAGAAATTACATTTCCCCGCGATGTGCGCAGAATACACACACGATACCGTTCCGGTTTCCAAAATATCAAGTGCAGGAAGTACGTGAATGAGAGTTTACGGACTTTTATATATAAACACATACGCGTAATATAATATAATACTCGTAATATAATCGTATCGACGATAATAAATACGCTAATGTAAATATATTGACTTTTTTTAAACAGCGCCTATCGAAAAAGGATCATTTATCGACGCATCGTCAACTCGACCGCCCTACAAACCTGCTTTAAATGGTATGATTTTAAAATACGGACACTATTATTTTATGTAATTAAACAATTCTACAAGTACAACAAATTTCATATTAAAGCTGTAAAAACAGGGAAAGGTCTGCATGATATACTAGAAACATCACACACGCCGACGGGTTATCCTCGTAATCTTCCTGGCATATCAAGATTATTATCACGCCCAGAACAACCAAGAACGTTTCCTGTATCAGAAACGTTTAATTCTCCAGGAACATCAGTTTATGCTAAGCCCGACAATCTAGGAACACTTGACACTTCAGGAATATTATTACAAGGAAAACTCGACACATCCGGTATACCAGAAACATTCGGTACTCCAGAAACATCAGGAAGTCTAGCGTATCATGAAGAATCGATCAGTTCAAAAATATCTGATACTCCAGATGTACCTGAATTATCGCTATATTCAGGACAGCATGGTACATCAGAATCACTTGGTATAGCTGGTTTATCAGGAACATCTGGTTTATTAGGAATATTAAATACTTCAGGAACATTAGGCAGTCTAGGAACATCAAGAAAACCGGTTATGCCTGCTCAACCTGGACAACCTGGCATTCCAGAAACATTTGGTATTCCTGTTATTCCAGCTAAGTCCAAATTATTACTACATTCACAATATTCTGACACGCTTGGTACAACAGGAATATCTAACACTCCAGAAACAGCGGGAATATCAAGAAATTTGGCACATCATAAACAGTCAAGCAGTTTAGAAAAGTCTAAAAAACTCGGTACTCCAGAAACATTTGATATTCCTGGCATTTTAGTTATACCTGGATTATCTGGTACATCGAAAATATCTGGTATCTCAGGAACCGCAAGAATATCAGGAAGTTTGGGATATCCTAAACAACTAAATAGTCTAGATATATCTGATACTTCAGGTACATCTGGATTATCGTCACATTATTCAGGACAGTCAGGCGCATCTCGTACAGGAACACTGGCTAGTCAAGTAACATCAAGGAGACCTGCTTATTCTAGACAGCCCGACACTGCAAAAGCTCTGAATATCTCAATTATATCAGCTAGATTACCGTCATATCTAGAATACATCAACACATCTGATACACCAGAATTATCTGATATTCCGGAGGCAAGTTTGACTTCTGGACAGCCAAACATTCCGAGAATATCTAGTGTTTCGAGCACATCCGGATTATTGCCTCGTCAAGGGCAGCCGGGTATATTAAATCCATCAAAAACATTTAGTATTCCTAAAACGTTAGATGTTTTGAATTACTCAACACAAACATTCCTTACAAGAGCACCAGGTATTCCAGGTACATCTGAATTGTTATCACACTCAAATCAGTTTGGGACACTTAATACAGTAAAAAGTTCTGTGTATTCTAAACAGCCAAGTGTTCCAAGAATTCTTGATATCTCAGATACACGTGGACTATCATCTCATCAAGATCAGTCTGGTACATTAGGCACTTCAGGAAGATCAGAAAGTCCAGTCGAACAATTAGGCGTTTCAGAAATTTCTGATACTTCAGGCATACCTGGATCATCTCATTTAGAACAATCCATTCTATCTGATACATCAAGAATATCGGATTCTCGAAAAATATCAGGACAATCGTTTTTGCCTGCTTATTCTGAACAGCAAGACATCTCAAAATCATCTTTTAATAATAATGGAAGCATATCTGGATCGATATCTTATCGAGAACACTCTGATGCTCCTGGTATACCAAGAAAACTCGAAACTTTTGCATATTCTAAAGCTTTGTTGGATAAATCAGTCATTTCTTCAAAACATGGCAGGCTAGGTATGTTATTAGTGTTTTTCAATATTGTACTTATAAGTTATTTAAATTATCGTTTTTTTGTCATGATTATTTAGGAAATCCAAAAAGACCAGTGGAATTTAAAGATTCAGATGAAGTCGTTGAAGGTGTAGGAGGAATCGATGGCGTGAGTCGTGATGGAGATGTCGGACTTGATGGTCCTAATGGACCGTGGCCAACTGGTTCACCAGGTCCTAATGGACCGTGGCCTGGTGATCCAGATTACTTGTCTGGAATAGAACCAACAAGAAGACCTCTGCAAATAGGATCGATAAAGCATCAACATTCCAAGACCTTCCCACTTGACACTGATAATTACAAGCCTGTCACGCAATATTATTTCAAGAATAAGACTGAGCCGTCATACGCAGACTACGAAAGTATCAAATTGAATTTTTCACACGCAACAAACGCAAGTGTACCGGTATATACAAAACAGACTAAACCTCAATACAAAATCGAATCTACATCGTCAATTTATGAAAAAGAAGATACATATAATGCAGATGAAATTAACTCACTGTTGCGAACAGGCTCGACATTACCGTTATCGAAAGATAATGTTCAAAATCATAAAACTGCGGACTTTGTTAATCAACTTCCACAGGTTTATAATCACGTATCTCGCATCGAGTCGCATCGAACAGAAACACCTTCCGAACAAGACTCCGAACAATTGTCTGTTCATGATCGGAGTCAATATCAGAAGTCAGTTTTTTATCCTATTCATAAGTCACAATTTTTCAAAGACCGATACAATAAATTAGGTCGACAAGAGAGCTCGTTTAATGTACGTGGACGGTACAATAATTCCGATACGGATAGCAAATCAGTTTCATCATTTCAGTTGGACGGATCTTCTACTGGTATGGAAAAGCAGGTAAATTCAGGCCTTGAACAATCATTTCAGGCGAATCCCGGCCTCGACGCTATTGGGATTCATCCGCCTGATTTCATTAACGTCAAGCCCTTCCCGTTACCTATAGGGCCAAACCCTCAAGCATGCCCCTGTTATTTAGTTGGGTCGAATAACAATACAAATGTAGCAACCAGACCCACTTCCACTTCCGTCATTGGTCAGATTGGATTCATTCCCGTCATCTTCGTACCTTACTGTCCCGGAGATGAGACGGACAGGAAGATGAAAGCCATATTCCCATCCGCCACTCCCGTTCCATATGCATGCGATGCATGTGGCGCGCAAGACAGCGCGCTTGGGATAAAACTGCTCGATATAAGCCAGCTTGGCAATATCAATTATTTGAAAGAGCTGTTAAATCAGGCCAATCTTGGCTTTTTGAATGTTCCAGTCAAGACCAGCACTAACAGAAGGAGGAGTGGGACTAAAGACAGTGTAAGGAATGCTTGAGATTTATCGGTCTTATAAGTTTCGATCATTCTGAGAAGAAAAGTTTTATCGTCTTCCCTCTCGTGAGGATAAATATTGAATATTGGCATTGCCTGTCTATCAGCTACGGAATTAACTGATAGACAGCCAATTAAAGACATTTGTGAAAATTTTCGGAATAATCAGAGTCAGCGGAATAATTGAGAGTTCGGAGATTACGTATTAAAATTTCCTCATTTACTTTTTGATTATGTAAGTAATGAACAAATTTATATTTAACTTTGCTCTAAATTACATGTGTATCCTCTTTAAAAAATAATGGGTTTTTTCCTCGTTTTTATATAATATTTATAAAGGCTGTAAAATTTGTATATCAGCCCGCTGATTATGGTTATTCATGCTTTAATTTAAAAAAAAAAAGATAAAATTACGAGCGAATCAGAATTGTTTGTTTCTCCAGTCAACTATTTGTGCATAATTGCACGTCTTTCTTAAGATTGGCCTTTCAATCTGATGTTCTTATAAAAAGAAGAGAAATCGAGATTTTTTCCCCTCTTCTCTGATGAATAACTGTGACATCCAAAGAAGTAGACATTTAATAATTCTGATTCGAGCTTTTCCTATAAGCAATTAACGTCAGTATTTGTAGCACAGTATAAAAGATAACAGCGTTGAATCAAATTTTTCACATCCTTATATTAAACATCGACGTGTATAACTATTTTTTGCTTATCTCAAATCACAAGTTACGTGTAACATATAGAACTTTAGGTTTTATCCAATTATCTGTGTGGATGAGAAAGAGAGAGAGAGAGAGAGCGAGAGGAAAAGAATGTGTTGAGGTCTCGTTATATATAAGTAAGACATACGATTGTATGTGTAACTATAGCCACAAGCAACTAAACCTTATAATTTTCTTGGAGATCGAGAACGTTGGAAAAAAAACGATATTACGCAATAGTCAAAAGGGTCATGAAACTGCTGTTAAAGTTTCGAGATGTGTTACGTATACAATTTTGTAAGAAACACGAAGTACCTTTTATTTAACGAAAGCAAGCAATTTCATAAAAGTTGCACAAATATAACTAAGAAAAGTTATTCTGTGCAAGAGCGAGCTAAGTAATTGTGTAAAAATAAAAAAAAATCAATTGTACAAGAAACATACGTATTTGTTCTTCCCGATTTTTCGCGAAGGAAGAAAGAATAAAAAGATATATTATTTTTCTTTCGCGCGCGCAGGGAAACGACTTTATTGTGAATTAAGCGAAAATACGATCCTCCCACGATTCTTAACATTATCGTGCTCGTAACTCGTAATTATGCCGAGAAAGAGAATACACGGGTTGTCATGCGGGTGTATGTGCGTGAATGTACGTGCAAATCCCGCCTTTTATACACTTTCAGGGGCGCCGACCGGACAATCGCAATTTGCGCCGAATATATTAAGTACGTATCAACTCGTCGCAAAATGCCGCTTCTATCTCTATTTTGGCAAATATTAATATGGCAACGCGCTATGTAAACGTTTAGTTTTCACGGTTGAGAGGACAGCTGTTAATAAAATCTAACACATCGTCGCGTTAAATCGCAGACGCAATTTAACACGACGTCGTCTCGTTTCGTCAATCTCATGAATTTGAAGTACGCGATCTTATTTAGAATGTGTATACCTACACTTCTGTGTCATGTTTCACTTCTTTCTCTCATTACATCACGTAATAATAAGTTGGTTTTTTTTTCTTATGTATAATAAAAATCTGTGTTGTCACAAGAGATGCTAATCGAGAAATAATAGGAATAAGAAGTGTACACTCTCGCGTTGTGACGAATGATATTTTGATGCTGTCACAAGAATTTCTGAAGATGGTTTTCAAGTTTGAACCGCGTTAGTGTTCTAATCAAGTTAACTGAAAAGTATAAAACTGACATTAACACGGTTTTCAAACCCGAAAAAAAAACTATCTTCAGGAACGATATTTGTTCTTCTCGTGAATTTTTAAACTCGATAAAGACAGCTCTGGCGCTCGTCGTTCTTTTCCTGCTTAATAATTCAAGACAAATTCGAAACAGCGCAAATTGCGTTTCGAGAAGCGGACGACCGTTTCGCTTAGGAGCTTGGAAAAGTATACGGCAACTTTATCCGCGCGGAATAGAGAAGTAGTCGGGATCGCAGTTTGCGCGCGCTCCCTGACCAAGTAGTTTTCATCAACGATATGAGATTGCCGCGTCTATCGATCAAATCTGACGCACTCGTGCACTTCATTTGCATTATGCGTGCACAACCAGGGGGGAATTTAATCGATGCTTCGAATACCACACGAACTTCGAGTGCGCACACTTCACGAAATGTGCGAAACGCGTGGTATTTTTCTATACATTATAATTACATGTAAATTGTCGCATCTCTCGATGCGGTAATATTTGTGAATAATTTACGTAGTTATGTTGCGTTGTGTGTTATCGCGCGCATCCGTCAATTATCACGTTTTGATTTACTTTTGCCAAGAAATCAGAGTACGCGAAGTTTATTTATCGGATTATCATCGATGATAATGTTTTAGTTCTCTCACAAGCGGTGATGCGCTCAGCGAGCGCAACATTCAGCATTTTTAAACTCAACAGTTGCTTACCATTTAGCATCAGACACTGACAGTTCCAAGAGCGTTGTCTAGACATTGAAAGTTAATGGCGGAGATGGCCGAGCACAACAACGATAAAGTTGCGCTTCAATGACGCGCTGTTTAATTACTTTACCTACTAGGGCGAAATTTCACGCGTTGGCGCAACGACTAACGATTTTAACGATATATCATCATCCGTGGACATTAAGTGAATCTTATCGTTGGCTATTGGATTAACGAAGAATAATTGGCTATAAGTCGCGCAAACACTCTTATTTCTTTATCTTTTTTTTTACGCATAATACATTAACGGTAGGTAATTGGCTATATAAGTCGGCCGAACGCTTCACTTCGTTTTTCTCTCCCCTTACTTTTTCTTCCTTTCGTTCTTTCTATTTCTTCTCTTACACAATACGTAACAATTATAACTTTGTGTTATTTATTTTATATATAATGCAATTAAACTAACGTAAATAATTTTATGATGTTCTCGTGTTCTCCTCACATTCTTGTTACATAATTTAACTTTTGCGATAGAAAACAATACCTTTGCGTAAAGAGACATTTTCTTTTATTCAATGACTGATTCGATAATCCTGTTTCCATTTTGAATGTGTTCGGCATTTACATATTTATGAAAGTGATCGAAGAAAATATAATCTCGCATGTATAATCCAGGTCGGAAAAAGAGGAACATAAATATGGAAATTTTTTATTTCGCGTAACATTTTTTCCACAGCCAAAACTTTCGCTATATTTTGCGCAGAGGGATCCAATAATATCGAATTACAAAAAACTATGTTCAAAAATAAAAGCACGCGACAACGGACGTAATGAAGTAAAAGAAAAAATCTCGCTCTTTTTCAAAAAAACACCAGAGAAGAGATTCTATCCCTTATAATTACGCTGGAGAGAAAAACTTGTACAGAAGAGGGTGTCTAAAAGCACGAACGCACGCATCGATAAACGAGATTGCACGTTCGTTTTATCCACTCCCTCCCGGCTGCCAGATCAACTCTCTCCGGTCGCCCGGACCTACGGCGGCAAAAGGGCGACGCGAGAGGGTGATGTCGGTCGAAGAGTAGAAGGTGCTTGAACGGGGACAAATCAGTCGACAGGGCCAAGGGTCTCGCAGCCCTGACGTAGATACGTAAGCGCAAGAAGGCAGATCCAGTAGAAGAGAGCCCCGTCGACGGGCACCCGGGGTTGGCTATAAAACCACCGTCACACCGAGGCATCGACGTCAGACGTCGTTAGTTCTCCGAACGGTGAGGATCTCCGGTGTGCCACGCATTCGTTTGAAGGTACGTCGTGTTGTTTTTTTCTTTTTGTGATTACCTACCGTATCATTTGTCCTTTCGACTATCATCACTGCGAGAACCGAGTGTGCTGTCACCCCTCAGGTTTTTTATGTTTTTTTTTCGTTAATTTAGACGGTTCGCACGTAACAGTCGACTGGATCGGAGCCGGAAGTTACCATCGCGCCGTACCACCGTTTTCCTCTTGGAGAATTGTCAACTCGTACGCAGGAAGAAAACTTTGTGCTCCCCTTCGCGCTTCAATCATCGCGAAGAATTCTTTTCGGCAAAGGATTACCAGAAGAAAACTATTCGGAATCTCTTCAAAGATCGACTCTTCATCTACGTAAAAGTTTCGCGAATTTTACAAGTAAGTGTTCCAACGATCGCTCTTCTGTTGTGTCACTCGAGCATTTACTTCGATTGCAGATATAAAAAACAAACTTGTGCGAACTTCAAATATGAATGAAAAGACCTTTTTATTTATTTGCATGTTTTTCGCTTGATATTTAACGGACAAATCAACATCGCGGGGCAACAAAAGGACAGGTGGTTTTGTTTTTTTAAATATTCATCAATTTATTAGAAATCCATGAATGAAAAAACTCGTCCAATTTATTCGGTTGCATTCAATAGTACAGCGCACTATTAATGTCTGCATTTACAAAGATAATTTTATAATGTACACACGGTTCATGAAACAACATGTGCGTACGTGCGGACACAACGCGCAGCACCGATTTCTTTCTTCCTACGCATACAAATCCAATTATCGAGCCTGGAACAATTCGGCAATTAATCGCGCCACAGGCGTGATTCATAAATATGTAAATATAATTATTAACGCTGATCATGAGCCAGAAATATTCCCATAGCTATTCAGCTTGCATGTTAATGCTGTTTACGTAAAACTTGCGAGAGAGAGAGAATGCGCGGAACTTATATCGGAGAAGAGAAACACAGCTGCACTAGATATATCCGCTATTATTCACTATTATATGCCCCGCATGTCTGCCATATTGTTAGATTCGTTTTGATTAAACTGTCGCCATAGTCTCCTCATGCATATTCCTCCGCACGATATGCACAACCGACAGGAGATCGGGGCATAAACGAGTACATAAATATAAGACTATCACAGAAATTGATGTAACGTGTACTTTTATCATCTTTCATGCATATGCAGTGTATATTGTAAAAATACGCTCTCTGATATAACAGTAAAAAGAGCGCCGCGCTCATCAACTAAGTAACTAATATCACTGACCAATAGTAAATGGTATTATCAATTAATTTGATACTTAATTGCATTATGGATACGGTGTTGGTTTCGTATACGGTGATACATAAACATGTATATGATGCACGCGCACGGTTCTCACGATGAATTAATCATCGAATTTAAAACGTGAAACATATACGCGATATTTTTAATGCATGTGGCGTTATTTTGTTTGCCTAAATTTCTATTCCAAGATGGAATATAATTTTATCTCTTTAGTTTACCATATTTAATTTTTTACTTTTGATGTTTTTTTTTTTTTTTTTTTTTACTTGCAAATAAAAAAAAAGTTGTGCGTTCGTAGTAACGAGAAAGTATAAAATTTATTTATTGCGCAGAAAAGGAATAAACACTTATAAATTTGTTTCTTATTCCTTACTATCTTCACTCTGTAAAATGGCCGGTGTAAGAAATAAGTTTATTAGATGTGAAACTTATGGGAGATTTGCTTTTATCCACCTTATTGTTTAATCAAACTTTTTTGATAGTTTAGACGATATCCGTAACTTGAGGAAATTCTGCAAAGTGAGATTTGCGATTGAACGTTGTACAGACTTCAAAACTTTTCCCAATATACAACAGAAATTTTCTCAATGAAATAATGTTTATTTTCTTCCGTACATACACGTTTTAATAAAAAGTACACGTTTTACGCATTCACATCTTAATTATCTGTTTTGTATTATACATCAGTTTTTTGCAAAACATCTTTTTCCATATGATTTTTTCTATTTCATAATTGAGTTTTTTTACTTGCATTGTTCTTTTACAGATATTTTATCGGGGACTTTTTATTTTAATGTGTGTTAAGAGAAAGCTATTTCTCTTAAACAAAAATTTTATGATATTTAATGCGTCACTTCTGGACTGTCCGTGTTCTTACTTTTTGAAAGTGCGATATTTACGTAAATATCCGAAAATTCACCTGAGTTGTCTAACATCGGTCACAAAGGAAGACTTTGATATGACATCCTGCTGGGAATAATATTGCATCAAACCAGAGGTGGTTTCGCGAAACGATACTCAAGAGGATCTTTGATTCTGCTCGAGATATGACAGTGTGACACACGTTCCATGTATACGGCGGCATCTCATGAATGCAAATATTAGTTTGAGATTTTTCATTGCTCACGCACACATGTGCGCGGTAATTTCTACTTGTAATTTCAATGACTTCTGTTACGCGTTTTTTTCTTCTTGTAAAGCACGACTTTCCGTCGATAAGAAAACTGCACATGTTTTTTAAACAAAGTTAAAGTTTTCAAGTATGAAATTTGCTAACATTTTTCATGTAAATTTTTCATGTACATTTTTAATTCTGATGTATTTTTAAATTTCTATTTGTGTCATTGTGAAAATTTATTATCGGATTCATGCTACTGCAAAAATGTTTCTCTTTTGGCAAAAATAACAACCTATTATTTTTTATTATAATGAAATCACTCGTACTTTAAAAATAAAAGACATGTATGTTGTAAGAGCTGATCTCTTCGCGAGACGTTGAAATTAATTTACGGATAGACAATTCATTGTTTTATAATTTGACAAAATCCATGCTCGCGCACGGATCCAAGAAAGGGAATACAATCAAACTGTTGCGTCGTATATTGCATTGTTAATAACCGCATAGATTGTTTGCGTGATCGACTAACTGATTTTCCAGACGCATTATAGGATGGATTCGTGGTAAATTTGCGTCAAGTAATCGGTGTTCACATAATGAGGAAGTGTAATTATTGTCAATAATTCTCCGATTCGATAATTGATCTTTTCTCAAAATAAGAAAACTCCAATCTTTATCATCTCATTTTTAAAGAATATTCCGCACTTTGACGCACGACAAAATTTTCTCTTGAAAAAATATTTTTGGCTCAAACAAAAAAACAGAGAAAAGAAACATGAGAAGAGAAAAAGAGGAAAACTCGCAACATGTATTCCATTAAATTGATTTTACTCTTTTTATGTTTCTTTTGATGTCCGCGTTGTCTATTAATCGTTTAATCTGCTTAATTAAAAGTCATAGGTCACTGATTTGCAATGCGTTTGATAACGGAACATCTCGTCTCCACCTAGACCGAGGCATTAATTTGTTCAGGTATTAATTAACACTTCAAATGAAGACACTGACACAATGTCACGAAGAAAAGATTGTAGTAAAAGGGAACAGAACTAGAATCGAGCTGTGAAATCCAGTCTCTCGCGCGGCGTAATTGAAAAGCGGGGACGCGGTAAAGCTCTTTAAATTACGAACGACAAATTAAACCCTCGGTGTTAATAAATCTCGACGATGACGATAACGACAATGATAACGGCGAGGACACGACGATTTTCTCTTATACGTTTCTCAGAAACGAATCGTCTCTTATATCTCTTTTCATGATATTTATTGAACATTACTCGTGCACTTCTATGTAATTTTCTCAATATCAGATTCGTTAGAATTATAAAAGTATTTATAAAAGTTGCGAACAGAAATAACAATTGTTTGCGACGAACCTTTTCACTTTTTCATCATTTCTCGCGTTATTGTTGCTTATATACGTGTGTCTCTATGTGTCTGTTTCAGATATTTGATTATGAACATTATTAATTCATCCGGCACGATGTTATTTGGTATCTTAACAATGTCGACGATAATCCTGGTGGGTTCCGCTCCTCTGTCGTCGTACGAAAGAAAGAGCATGTCAGACGATCGTCCGAAAATTTTTCTCCTGCTTGATCAAAGACGACCAGAAGTAGAGGTATCGCGGATATAACAGTGAATAATTTACAACACTTATTGTAAATCTACTATTATCTAATTAATAACACCTTTACGAAATGTCGATCCGTCTATTTTATGTCTACTAGTCACGCGCCATTATTTTTCCGTGATTTTTATCATTTTATTCTATTGATATATTTGCATATAAAAAGGTTTTTTATTATATATATTATACATGTTGATACAATTTTTACGTTATTTATATTGCAGGTAAAACGGTTTTTATGATACATGTATATATGTATATTGATTATCATATTTAAATATAAGTTGTTCAACTTTTAATGAACTCGATAGAGCTTAATATAACATTCGGGTGTGTATAAGTGAAATGAAGGCGGTGCTAAAATAGGAGAGTATCGTCAATAAACTGTCGATATAGTCTAAGTGCATAAAGCACATGGAAATCGCGTTTGCGTTGCGAAACAGCAACGCTCGAGGACTATTATGTTGTGCGGAAAGCAACACGACGTGTGTCCTTATCAAACCGCTTAGTTTACAAGCAGGTTGTATTTTGAATCGGATGAAGTTTATATAATCAACTAGAAACCTGCATCTCATAGTGTTTGCAGATAATATATGCGAGATATATAAATATATTCTATCTGTTTAAGTGCACAAAAGATGTAGTACACGATTTTATATTAGTATAATGGAAAATATCGTATTTTATTCTCGGGTTTTTGCAAGAATATTAACCGAATTTAAATAAGATTATAAAACATTGGTAAGAATTACAAATGTAAGAAAATTAACGCGACAAATGTGTGTTTGTCACGCGTAGAACGACATGCTGAACTCGGATGATTTTGGATTAGACGTGATGCGCTCCAAGAGAATCGGATCTCTATCAATAGTGAACAACTTGGACGTGCTGAGACAGAGGGTTATGCTGGAATTGGCTCGTAGGAAGGCTCTGCAGAATCAGCGACAGATCGATCAGAATCGTCGTGTTCTCGAAGACATTGGCAAGAGATCGGATTCCGATTATGTGTCAGGAGCCAATAGAACTGTAAGATCCGACTCGAAGACCAGTCGCAATCGAAGTGCGGCATTTAACAGAATCCAATGGATGAGCGAAAACGAACCATTGTATCGCGGATCGCAGGAAGATCGGTTGTCCAAAGTACGGACCGCTTTGCTTTAATTTACTTTTACCTATTTTCACATCATGTGCATTGGGTTAAAAGAGTTCACACGATTAGTCAATTAAATATATTAATAAAATATTTAATTAATTAATTAATTCAAAACCTGATTTATAATCACTTATTTTGTAAATGCACAAACATACTTATCTTCAAAATAAATAAAATAACAATAATATTAATTTTTCAGATGCAGGCTAACGAACTTCATCTGTTGTAACCGCGTCTCTTGGCCTGCAAAGAAAGATTTCAGAGATCCCTGATATCTTAGCTCTGCGCTATGTGTTGACTTTCGGTCGACTGTGTAATCGTTCTTAAGTTATTTCATCGAAAATTTCTTCTCCCGACTTGAGCCCATTTGAAAAAAAAATCTTTATAAGTATGACAAGCAAATGTTAAAAATGGCTAAATATTGTAATTGGTAAATAGCGCAAGCACGCTTTCGCTAAAGAAATCGTTAATAATCGGAATGTTTCGTAGCATACATGAAAGTATTCGACTTTTTTACTTTTATTAATTTTAACGGTTTTTAGATATTCTCGTATTTTTGTCTCGAAAGATAGAAAGAGGAAAACGAGAGACACATTGTTCGAAGCAGCGATAATATTTGATAGATTTATTGTATAATATTATAAAGAAAATTGTATTGAATTCTATTGAGAGTCTAAAGAGTCTTTAATCAGTTTCATTCTGTACCCAACTTCTTGAAAAAGACGGAGAAGGATACGTAACGAAGCAGTATTACTCATTGTGATTTTAAGTAAATTCCCTTGTAGAGAATATCTACTATTCAACTTTTATCTTGTAGTTATAAATTATTTCTTGTCAGTATACTCACATTTGCGAAAAATGCGGACATAAGTTGATTACACATGCCAGCTACAAACATACAAGTATATTCATTGTATAAGTACATGTATAAATAATTATTGCTTTTGCGTATATTCATTAGCATCGAAAGGTTGAATACGTAAGGCGTTTATCCATGTACACCTGTAGTTTTTTAGCTCTAAATGAGTCTGTTTTCTGCATAATTAAAAATTATCCGCAAATCCGAACATAAATAACAAATCCAGAAATGTATATCCTACATATTTTACGAATGTTAAAGCGTTTCTTTTGTCTGTGCTTATGTAGTACTCTTCTTAATACTCACGAAATGATTCGAATTATTTTTTCTCTTGTTCATTTTTTTACGTATATTTTATACTAATTAATTATCTAATAGTGTAAGAGAAAAAGAAATGAGAAATTAAGTACAACATAGAAGATATTGTCATATATATTAGAATTTTCGTTTTTTTACTGTTCTTTGATATATGTACATATATATGTTAAGTAAAGTTTGTAAAAACAAACGAATAACTATTTCTTTATAAGAAGACATAATTAAAAACAAACAAATAATTTCTTTCCGTATTTTAGTTAATTTTGTACGTTAATTTAGTTTTATTAATGCGCGCCGATCAAAAGCATTGAATAGCATGTTGCTGATACTTTCTGATAAATAAGAAAAAAGCGTAATAATTTTTCTCTCTCTCCTCTCAACTTCAATCATAATTTTTCTTTAAAAATCATTTTATTTTTTTACACATATTATGTTTATATAATACTACATATGCTAACATTATAAATTTATAATTACATTTGTCTGTGGTATCACAATGCTTTTTTTTCACGCTAACATTATGCGTGCAAACATCATGATGACTTTACAGCTTTTTTATTTTCAAATTAAACGACTTTAGTACAAAAAAAGCAATGTGTACAAGAATCCACTTTTTTTATCCGTTTTTTTTTTCTGACAAGAACTACAATCAGGATTTATCTAGACGAATGACTACAATGGCCAAATATTGCATGCAGATTCAAAAAATCTTGTTTTTTTCCAACCATTTTTTTCCATAATCTACATAATATAACATATATATATATATATATGTAAAATATACATATATTATTACATATACATAGCTATTATATATGTAAATATAATATATATTATATGTATGTAATATATGTAGAATCATAATTACACAGTAATTTTCTTTCAACAAGTCTGAAAATATATAGGAATATTTATAAAAATAAGTTTCTTCTTCAAAATATGTTACCCAATAATCTGCATCAACAATTGTAAGTTTTTTTTATGTAAATAGCTGATGAAGACTCTGAGTGAAGGCAGAAACATTTCACTTGTCAAAATAAAAATACATAAAGATTGTTCACTTCCAAAAAATTGCAAATACATCGGAGAAGACAAATCCTGATAGTTTGTGAGTATAAAAAACTGTCAAATTTTTGTTCTGTAAAATATATCAAGAAACAAAGAATACATTAAATATATATATTTTAATACATGTTTACTCAAGCATAATTATTTTGAAGAAACAAAATAATGCAATCTAATAAACTCTTTTAAAAATAACTCATTCAATTTTAAAGCTCATATGTACCGAAAGAAAAAATATAGCATTTTTCATGCAAGTTAAACTATTCAGCGAACCTGAGATTCTATTTGAGTCTCAACCGATCAAACTCCGCTTAAGTCTTGATCACAAGAATAGTTTTGTCAAAATTATAATTACATTTTTTTGAAGAAAAGCTCGAGTACAAAAACTAGATCAATTAATATCTAAATATATACTCAAAGATATTCTTGTACGAAATCTTATAAAATCTGTATCAGTCTATATATCAAATATCTTAATAACTAAACTTCAACTTTTATCGTATTAAAACCAAGTCACTCTTTTTGTACTTTACTGCAACTAAAAAATGCAAATGTTACTGTTTTATCAATTGCTGAATTTAATCGTTTATTTGTAAAATCATTGATGAATGAATCTTCTCTGCACTTGAGTCACGTATTGCAAAAGTAACATGTAACAATCTACGATAAAAACCGAAATGCTAATATAAATTTAGAGTAAATTATTTCATAGCATAATCGTCGATTCAATGAAAGATATATTCTATAATATAAAAATAATCATAGTTTACGAAGATCAAGTACGAATACACTGCCGTCGGATGCCGACGCGCCGACTTTATCACCGCGACTATTCCAACAAACTTCAAAAATGCCCCCAGTGCCTTTGTAACTGTGCACTAATTGTCCACTCTATTCAAAATACAAGAAAAAATCGATTAATTTAACTATATTTAGCCTTACATTGAGAATAAAAACGATAATACGTACTTGGGTTGACCAGATGTGAACACATTTGTCAAAACTACCGCTAGCTAAAAACTTGCCGTCAGGGCTAAATGCAACGCTGTATACTGGTTCTGTATGTTTTGTAAGAGTGTGTATACAAACACCTCTTTCGACGTCCCACAATCTAACAGTGGAATCGAACGATGCGCTAGCCAACGTTAAGTTCATATTTGGGTTGTGTGTTCCCGGACCAGTTGGCGACCATTTAATAGTATAAATTTCTTTACTATGTGCTTGAAGATCATGTACCCAGGAATCTTGCTTCATTGACCAGATTTTCAGACTCATATCGTCCGAACAACTGGCCAACAAATTTCCTTGCGGATCCCATTTGATCGCATTTACTTCATTCTGCGAAATGTAGAAGAAAAAAAAAACGAGAATAGAAAGAGTTGTATCTCGTAATTAAATCACAAAACTTTCTTCAATTACATATACGCACAGTGTGTCCTTGGAAGCTCTTGATCGGCTTGTCTACATTAAGTTTGCATACATGTATACATTGATCTGTGGAACAGCTAGCGAACGATGTGTTTGTCTGCCAGTCTACATCCAAAGCAGGTGCGCAATGAAAACTAAACTGTTGCGTACATTGTCCGCTCTCGGCGTCCCAAATGATGGTCGTTTTATCAACACCGGCGCTTAGAATATAATTGCCACGTTTGTTCCATTTTAATGCAAAAATTGGTCCTTTATGTTGACCCAAAGTAGACGCAAGTCTTCCATCAGTTGTCCAAATGCGAGCATATCCATCATAACTGCCTGTTGCGAGTAATGTACCATCACACTATAAAAAGTTCGAAATACACATGTATTTTGCTACATAGAAGAAAAAATAAATAAGAGTAAAGTTCTCGTACCTTCCAATCTAACGATGTGACATCTTTATTGCTCGGGACTTCAGTACCCCCTTTTTGAATACAATGCCGTAGCACCAATTGATTAGGTGCTTGCGAATTGTCAGACATATCCCATATTCGAGCAGTGCTATCTCCTGATCCAGATGCTAAAAGATCCGTTGTAGGATTCCATGCACATATAAAAACTTCAGATTCATGTCCACGCAACTTCGTCGCTTTACTTGCCGGAATTTCTACTGCACTGGTGTTGGCACCAGCATTTCCTCCGCTTGTTGAATCGTCAACTTCCATCTCTGTTCCTCTCTCTCCACCTCTCTCGCTATTATTTACACCTTCGTTAGATGTAGCAACTAAGAGAATAATATTTTTGCATTGATTATCAAATCATTAGAAAATGCTAATATTTCAAAAACACTAAAAAGTATAGAGCTCTCTATCTTTACAATATTTTTTGTATAACGCAATAAAACTATTACAATAGCTTTTTTCTTGTTTCTAATGTTTCTGCATTACAAAGAAAAGTGATGTGCGCCACTGAATAACAGACATATTTATATGATGAATTATATCTCTTGTCACTTATAATTGCAATAATCATATTTCTATTTAAAAAATATGTATTCTTATTGCTACGCCCAAAGTGACAATCTATATAACTTATAATATGTCTGAAATTTATGGCTGTCCTGTTTTAATTTGCCTGGGTTATAAGGAAATCTGAAAAACTTTTACTTTTTTTCAAATCAGGGTAAACCAGGCCCTTGTTATCAGCAGTTATCTTCTACTTACTGTTATCTCTAGCTCCAAATATTTCATATATATTCACAATGTGCAACGTAGACTATGTACAGTTATAATTTGAGCAAATTACCTTCTTCACCATTTGTATCTTGACCTTCAGATTTTATTTGTTGTTTCTGTTGATTAATTTGATTCTGTCGTGATGCAACAACATCAGGCATAACAGCATCAATAAGAGATAAGGACTCAACCATCCTTTGCTCTGTGCCATCTTCGCCAATGGAAATTTCTGCTTCTGTGTATTGTAATCCTTTTTGTAATATTGATAAAAGTGCTGCTGGTGGTACCAAAGCTCCATTAATGTTACTTTGCGATATGTGAGACTCTATGCCAAATGTATATGCAGAATGTTGAAATCCTATAAGAAACAAAGTATGAAATAATAAAAAATCAAGATATGAAATCAAATCATCGCTAAACGCGGCTAAAAACACTAGATTTGGAAAAGTTTAAACTAAATTTTTCTCTTCAAGAGATAATATTTTTGCAATATTCAAGTTTCAAAGAGTTAATTTTAAATACACGTGTGTTATTCGAGAGAGATAAGTAAATAAATATGTGTAGAAAAAAAAGAAACAAATATACACAGAAATTAAAAAGAAAGATCACGTCCCATTTACGTACGAGACATCTTTTTACACATACCCGATTCCTGAAGATATCGGTAAACCAAAAAGTTGACTTCGTCGCTCGAGAAGCTCATTGTGCCTGACATTCACGACGTGCTAACATGACATTCACGCCGACAATCGTATCAAGAAATTGTTTCTTTATTCGTGTACGCGCTAATGTACACTTTCCGTACAAAAATTTCGTTTTCCGGCTAGTACTGCCACAATGTACAATAGCACATACCGTAGTTCTCAACCACTTTTTTTCGGTTGCGTCGAATGAGAATGTCCAGGATGCGGTACTTCGTACGGAGTAAGTTCCACTTGGCGCTCGCAACGATTGCGAGCGTAGATCGAGTTTACGATAACCTATCACATTGGTCGACGTGTTAGACATAATCAATGCAATTGGACGATGTATGAAACGCAAAGCTCTAAGTAAAACGTACTTACTTTTAACGAGCAGCAGCAAGAATACAATGTATGGGCCGATTAAAGTATACTAGCTTGTATTCTCATTTTTTAGTTTGAATTTTTGTTAAATCGGAATATTTTTGACAAAACTTTAACCACTATCGAGCATTCTAAACCTCTGTAAACCTCCTGTCACATTCTACAATCCTGCTAATAAGAATTAAAATTTGCGTCGTCCCGTCTTTCTCAATAACTTCTTAAAAACGTCTTAAATAACGCCACTTTCTTCAACTTATAGTTTCTAATACGGTTAACTTATCGGCTCAGTCAGTATACCTCTCTCCTGGTAGAGCTCTTGTCACTTTCTGTGATCCTGGTATGAAAGTTGAATTTATCCGCTGCAATTTATCGATAAATATTACCGGCAGATACTTAGTGCCACTTTCTTTAACTTATCCTTTCCTAATACAACGACATTATCGACTGTCAGTTTACCTCTCGCCTGGTAGAACTCTTGCCACTTTCTGTGATCCTGGTAATAAAAGTTGAATTTACCGACTAGAAATTACCGACATAACAGACATTTAGTGCCACTTACTTTAACTTATACCTCTCCTAATAGAGCGACATTATCGACTAAGTAAGCTCCTCCTCTAGTTCCTCCTCTAGCTCCTCCTCTAGCTCCTCCTCTACCTCCTCCTATTCCCTGGTAATAGAGCTCCTATCACTTTCTGTGATCCTGGTATTAGATTTGAAATTTAGCCTGATTTTCTCGGCGTAGCGGCCGACTTTCTCGCTTAAACCTTCGGCGAAAAATGCTTGTATCTCTCATATTAATCATAGAAAATGAATGAAATTTTGCATACAAAGACCTTAGACCTTTGACTATAAAATTAGAATAACAAAATTGCAAAAGTAATAAAAATGTAAATGTTATTAAAGTTTTGCGTAGAAAATCATTTCGTTGTAAAAATCTTGAAAGAAAATGTCTCCATTCCTTCTGTCGTTTCAATACTTGAAGTAACTCTGATTGGTCAAACACTGCGCATCTCGGGAATGATACACCTTTTCTTCAACATGGTATTCAGTGTCAAATTCTCAATATGGCGATGCCCATTACTAACCATACTTTTTCGTTGATTATATACAGAATCCAGAATAAAATATAAAGTGTGGATTAGTGTCTCTGACGTTACAAGGCATTATCAAGCGTTATCAAGTGTTATCGTTCGATAATCGCGTAACATGTAATTCTCACAGCGGTATATCAACACTTTACAAATTAATATGAAGAGTTCAGAACAATTAACAGCAACTGTTTATGTGGCCACTGACGATAGGAAATTTTATGATATCTCAGTTCCTATTGGTGAAGTTGTCGAAGATCTATGTATTGAAGTATGTAAACAGTTTTGTTTCTTCCTTTTGTATAAATAAACACATATGTGTAGCACAGAGTTTCCTGATAATATGTGTGTACAACCTAATAGTTTTAACTTTATCTCTCTTTTAACTATCTCTCCAATTTATTTACACACTTCATAATTTGTTATTGAGTAATGTTCTAAAGAAATGTGTTATTTCAAGAAATTGCGGTGATATGTAATATTGTAAAAAAATAATTGGCTGTTTTTTTATAAAATATTTATTAGCTATTTATAATTTATACATATTTTGTCTCATATATAAATATAATACATTAAAAAGATATACAATTTCTTAGTAAATAGATAATTCTTTTCTTTCAGATATGCAAGCGTCTGAAGATAGGTCCAGTGGCAAGGCATTTATTTGCATTGAGAAGTTGTTTGTCCAAGCTATGGCTCCCATGTGGTTACAAACTTGAGGACAAGGAGGACCTGAAATTTGAATTTCGCTTAAGATTTAAGCCATCTAGTTCACAGAAGCTGAAAGAGATAGATATACAAGCTTATAATTATTATTTTCTACAAGCTCGTACAGATGTAATGGATAATAAAGTGTCCGATATCATGTATGAAAAATATAGACATGAACTAATTGGCCTAGGAGTTACAGATATGTACAGGTATTGTATTACAAAAGTTATTTAACAACACAGATTTCTTTTTATTCTATTTATTTTCCATAGAGTTTGCTCTATAATTTTGTTAAATAAAAAATATATTTATTACGTAAATGTTTTATTTATTGCAGAGTAATGCTAGAAAAAAAACTACCACGAGAAAGTGTAGAATCAGATTATAAAAAGTATATTCCAAAAGTGTGCATAAAAAAGCACTTTTTCTTTATTAAAAAACCTATTCACTACGCATTTAATACTTTGGAGAAAGAAGCTGATCCTCTCTACGTCAAAGAACAGTATTTGAAACAGTTTGAATCTATGGCTCCTAATTACCTAACAGAAGAATACAAAGCATTAATGAATACAAGTTTATCTAATCCATGGATTCCAGTTTTACTTAGGATTGACTCAGAAGAAGTAAAATATTCTGACATGACTGATTCAGACACGTGGAAGACTCTTTGTACAATAGTTGATCTTTGTTTTATCTCTATAAGGTAATAATTTTTATACAGAAATAATAGTTTTTAAACAGAAATTTATTTTATAGTTAAAACATTTGTTATTTATGAACAAATTTGTCATTCTTTAGCGTCGATAACAGAAACGATTATAGTTTACGAATTGCAAAGAAGAATGGCATACCATCGCATCTAAAACTAGATACGTACTCTGTATTGATGTCTTTTGTATCTGCATTGGATGGATATTATCGTTTGTCCATTAAATGGACTTTTAATCTCTGTACAGATGTTAGTACACCTAGTCTGGAAAGGTTACACATGTTAAAGTGCCATGGACCGGTTGGGTAAGATAATTTTCATAAAACTGATAAGAAATGTTTTTGATAAGAATTGTTTTATTGTATATTTTATGTTACAAGAGAATAAGAAGTTTAAAAACTGTTTCAGAAAAGAATTTTCATATGCAAAAATTAAGAAAAAACGTGCCAACAAACCAGGAACCTATATATTGCGTGAGAGTGATACTGAGTATAATGTTTATTATATTGATGTTTGTGGTAAAGATGGAAAAGTATCGTCACGAAGAGTGGAACGGCATGACGGCAATTACTTTTCGATAGCAGGCAATGTAGATGTCTATAAATCTCTTCCGGCTTTATTACAAGATCCTGTTAATTTACTACACCTCGAAGAATGCTTACCACCTTCAGAATATGGTATGTGTGTGTTGTGCAAATACTTATAAATTAAAGATACATATTGTCGGTAAAATAATACATATTTGCATTGTAGATATATCACCATTATTAATTTGTGCTTCGGAAAATATCGTGAGCGATGTAATAGCAGAGGAAGAAATAGTCACTGCAGTTTTGGAAGGTGAACCACGATGTGTATCGCGAAATCAATTGCAGGTGTTTGAAGAAATATTTAGAAATGAAGAGAATTTAACTAGACATAAGGTGACGCAACTGCATCGAGCAACGTGGCGAGTCTCCAAGGGCAAGAAAGTCGATGTATTGTTAAAGATACTTAAGACAGAAGAAAATAGCTACACCAAAGAATTTCTAGAATTGGCTGATAAGTGGGGCCAATTACGATCAAGCGCTCTAGTCAGGTGAATATCAGCTAAAAATCAAAACAATATTATCAGAAAAGTATGTGAAAAACAAATTCAACGTTTTATTTTGATTTTATTAGATTATATGGAGTAACTATGGCTCCATCAATTGGAATGGTGTTGGAATTATCAACGCTCGGTCCATTAGACAAGTATCTGAGCAGTAATTCACAAATTATACAAATAGCCGATTTGTTAGACGCTACTTCTTGTTTAGCAACAGCTGTCTGGCACTTGGTAAGTTTATTCCTAAACATTTCATATCTTTGCAAATAATTTTTAATGTAGATAATTTTGTGTATAAGCGTTTTCTATGTATTATTTATTTATGTAGGAGGAGAATGATGTAGTTCATGGAAATATAAGATGCAAAAGGATTCTTGTACATGAACATACAGAAACCAAGTTTACTGTTAAATTAGGAGATCCTGGCCTTTACACTTACACCGCTGACGAGTAAGTTGACAAATAAGATAATTTTGTTTACTTATTTATGTTTTTGTTTCTTCAATGTATATAATGATTTTTTTTTCTGTGTACAGCATACATTGGATTCCACCAGAATGTCACAAGAATCTCGAATCGGCGAAAAGTAGTTTTCAAGCAGATATATGGGCGCTGGGCACAACCATTTGGGAGATATTTTCTAAAGGGACTCCACCACTTAAATATCCTGACGTTAATATTGTCAAGATGGTATGTTAAGGTTTAATAAAATTTTATTATGTTAGTTGCAAATTTAAGTAACGTGTAGATAATGTTGCACGTAATAACTAAATTATTAAATATTTTCTTGCAGTTCTACAAAAATGGAGAAAGATTACCCTCGCCTAAGGGATGTCCGAAAGAAATCTACAACTTGATGAGAGAATGTTGGGGCGATAAAGGCAAATCGAGAAAGCAGCCTCAAGCCATCATGCGAGATGTCAATCAGATTATATATCAAGTTTTTAATTCACGTAGAACTTATCATTCTTACGCTACTACGTATCCCAAACTTTCCGAAGACACCGAAGACGAAGACAACTCGGATACAGAGAACAAGTCAAATAGCGATTCAAATGCGAGCAGTTTACTTACTGATCACACTAGTTTAAGTTGGAATGAAACCACCAATCGCGGTAGGTTGAAATTATTGATTTATTTAACACGTTTCGTGTTCTGCTCTTTTCATTTAGATTGTAATATTTATACATAAATAAGAAATTTAGCAATTTCAATTTATTTTAAAGTTGCGAGATATATAACCGACCATCAAGAGAATTGTTCAACAACAGAATTAACAAAGTACTTAGCTTTGCTCAACAATGCCGTGGGTTGCAACGGTGGTAACGATCGCAATTCCCATTCGACTCATGGCAGCTTCGACGAAGGAATACCATTCAAAAACGGATACGCTAACGACAACGGCAGCATCGATGGTAGTAGCAAGAGCAGCTATATCCAGCAGATGTTCTATAGTACGGAGATGTCCGCGGAATACGATATAGTTGTGCAGGGACGCGTAGGACAGGGTTTCTACGGCGAAGTTTTCAGAGCCACGCTCGTGAAACGTGATAATGAACATGAGACGCGTCAAGTGGCCGTTAAGATACTAAAGACGAGTTTGGAAGCAGACATGCGTGACTTCGAAAGAGAAATAATGATTATGAAGGTATATTTTTATTAAAGATATATTCATCTTTAAAAAAAAATATTTCTTTAGAGATTGCGCTACTTAGATTTTGTTTATCTTTCAGACTCTCAAACATCCTAACATTATAGAGATCATAGCAGGCCTGGATGGAGGTTTGATCATGGAGTTTGTCGAACACGGCTCATTACAAAGTTACTTGGTCATTCATCGGGAGTCTCTCACACATACTAAATTGTTAAATTTCGCTCTGGATATTGCTACTGGTATGGATTATCTCGGCCGTATGAACATTGTTCATCGGGATCTAGCAGCAAGAAATATTCTAGTGGCGAGTGAAAACCGAGTAAAGATTAGCGACTTCGGTCTCGCTCGAGTTATGGATAAAAATGATTATTACATCCTCAATACTAATCGAGATTTGCCGATTAAATGGTAAGTGACAATGTCATTAATAATATATTATAAAATATCAACTCTTTTTTTTATACAAAGCGTTATATATGTAGTGACGATACAGTATAAGTTTAAAATTAATTTTGTTTTTTAATTAATGTTTCGTATATATACATATGCAACTTTTATTGATAACGTAAAGATCTTTAATAATAATGTTTAAAAAAAGAAAATGGATGACTTTCTTCTTAGGTACGCGCCGGAAAGTTTAAGAGATGGTAAGTTCTCATCACGCTCAGATGTATGGTCGTTTGGCGTGACGATGTATGAGACCTTTAGTCTCGGTGAAGATCCAAAGTTGCCCGATATTGTGACCTATAGGAACTTACATTATATAGAAGAGAAAGGAAGCGCTGAACTGTTAAGCGCGTTAGAAAGTGGCGCTCGTCTTCCTTGTCCGCCCACATGTCCACAAGAAATATACACAAAATTGATGTATCCATGTTGGAACATACAAAGCCACGAAAGGCCGGATTTTGCCACATTGTGTCGACAGATACAGAATCTGCTCACCAAATACTAAAATACTGTTTTGAAGCTCGGTCAGAAAAATAATGCAAAAAATTTTCTCGACATCTCAACAAAGTAAAAATGGTAATTTCTTCCTAATTTTCAATTTGCTGTCTTACTTTATTCGATCACATTTATTAACACGTTGAACGCTCAATAGAAATCGAATAGAGTTCCTGCGAGATTCAAATCATTAGTTTTGTGCAATATATATTTAAATTGTTACTATTAAATATATAATAAACTATTTCTTATAAAGTCTGCTTGTAAAATTTGTTTTATTTGGATAAGACCATCAAAAATGACGTGTGACGTGACGTTTAACGTGTTAAAGACTAGGTAGTTGGGAAAAAATGATTTTTTAAAATTTAGAAGTTTAATTGCAACTATCTAAGAATAGTTAGTCAGATTGCTCAAAATTAGCTGTCGATTTAGTGGTGATGATTGTATCAGCAGATCTGTTTACAAATCACATGTTTGACTGTCTTACAGATGGCTCTGATCTTCTGATTCGGTATTGTGCTCGAATTTGTCCACAAATTGTTAACAGATTGCTTACCAGGATAGATAACTTCCGTCACGTGTAAACTGTTGAATTTGACTTATGCCGCAAGCATTGCCACGGTCTGTGTGCATTAGAGTGTGCATTCACCTATAATTCTTAGTTTTGCAGATTGTGTGTGTGTGTGTGTATGTTTTGTGGATATAAAATCAATTTATCTTTTGTGTAAGAAATCGTTTGTTAGCTTGATTTCTTTATAATTTATCTGTAGACAAAGTACATCTATATGTTATTGCCCTACTAATATGTTATTGCCTTATGTTTATCTATATATATATTAGGGTTGAAATATTTTCATAAAGAAAACCTATGTATAGTTCAGGAAATTATCCCAAAAGAATGTATCAAATGTTTTAGTAGGATTACTTAAGAACATTTCTGACACATTACTTTTTACAGAGATGATGTATCTAGTCGACATTTCTGTCGCCATTTTATCATGTATTGTATGAATATATAACTTTGAATATTTTTTTATGTCAGACTTTCATTTTCTATCATCAGTCATTTTTTACCTTTGTCACTGGATTTCACTGGAAGCTTATTGCTATTACTTTTCTCAAAATAAGTTCGACAAGAAAGATCAGATACATGCGGGTGATTGAATTGCGCGAGATTACAAATCGCATTCTATCAGAATATTAAAATAATCTGCTATATATGGTATATATCTCTCTCTTTTTTCTTTCTCTCTCTTTTACCCCCCTCACCCTTCTTCTCTCTCTCTCGTAAATCTGTCCCTTCGTTTTTCCGGTACTACGTGTTCTCGACTATGCTTCCTTCTCCACCTGTCCTAACTCATTCCACTTCACCGTCCTCCTCGATCCAACTTGCCGAGTTTCTCCGCGCGAATACTCGAGGCAGGCAGTCGCAGATGTCACTGCACCCTTAATGAGCGCACTATTTTTCACGAGTATTTTTATCCCGTTTATTGGCTGCCCGTTTCACAAACTGTCGGCTGGATATTAATCATCCAGCTCTTACAACTCTGATTTTATTTCCTCTAAGGATAAAGAATGGTAAAGAAGGGTGAGAAAAAAATTCGAGGGGACGTGCGGGAGAATTTTCTCTCTCTTTCTCACTCGCTCGCTTTCTTGCAAGTTGTTCTTTCATTAATAATTATTATTAATTCAGCTTTTCTATTGAACGCTATCTCGCTCGCCATAACTCTATCTCGTGACTTATTATCGATCAGGTGCATTAAATGCGTTTATGAAGATTTGACATCAACACGTGAACAATGTTACATAAGTTCAATGTTTACATATATGATTACAATATATTCACATAAATCCAGTGAACTCCAGTGACATATCCACTGATCATCCGCATTAAGCCTGTGTCTTGCCATTAGAATCTGCTGACATTGTTTGACGACAAATTGTCAGCAAGACAGATCTCCCGAACGGAGTTTTTCGGTTTTGATAGATCAGCTAGATTTTTATTATCAATCTGCCGTGTTTAGATATAACAGAATATTTACAAAAAAAAGAAAAGACAATTACAATAGAAAAGAAAAAACGAATGAAATATACTGCAGCATCTTCTAATGATAAAATCGATAATAATGATCAAGTCGTTAAGAAATCGCAGCTATTAATCAAACACTCATGGCAGAAATATTAAAAAACTAATTGTGAAATTTATCATTCTGAAACATAATATTACACTAGCCTTCTTTACAATATCAGTAATTAATTCTAAGTTTAATAAATCACTATCTATAATTTAATTGTACTTTTAATTTAGCAATGATGAAAAATATCATAAGAAAATCTATCACAATGTTTTTAGAATACAAAAGAGAAAAGAGAAAGAGAAGGAAAAGGAAACAACGTCGAGTGGGAAACAACGAAAGGGGAGAAAAACCGAGAGATAGAGAAAGATTTAGACTTTAAATGTATTGAGAATCTGTGATTAATATAAAAAACACTAAATATATTGCCACAAAATTTACTTTTAAAGACAATATAATAAAAAAAAATTAAATATAGTTATTTAAATCGGGTATTATTCGTCGAATTGCCGCCTCGTCTTATTTTAATGTTATATGTTTAATTTTATCGCTATCCATCGCGTTTCGATTAATCGATCTTATCAATCGTCCTATAACGTATGTCAACCATCAAAATCACAAAGTGGCGTATTTTTGTTTTTGCTATTAGTTTTGTGTTTTTACTATTTTTATTTTATTTTCAATCACGCCACGATTCGATGGACGGTTTGATCGCGACATTGCACTCGAATCTACCGGCATAATCTTGACGTATATTTTTCCGGACAGCGCAAGAGAAGAGAGAAAGAGAGAAGGGATTCGGTGGATGGCAAGCGTCCGACACGGCGATATTCGGTGGAGGCCATTTTTAAAAATTAAACGTCCCACTTTATCGTTACGCGCAGCAATTAATAATAACGGGTGCGATCGAGTGAGAGGGCGAGCGAGCGGGTGCGTATCTTTCATAACCTTTCCGGGGTATAAATCTGCGAAATTCTGGAATTATCAGGCGGCGGGGCATGAAAGGCTATTTCCGTCGCGCGGAATCGCGGGCAATATTTTACCGCCCGGGATTGGGGTTGAACGCGGGACACATCGACGTTTGATATTTTTATGCAGTGGCGCCACCGCGGCGAGATTTACGAGGCAGATATGCGATCACAAAATGTCCGACACTAAATCAAACATGTTGCATCGGAAAACATCCGAAATTATTATTGGAACTTTTATTGGATCGACGGGAATGAAATAAACGTGTGACGTAACTTTATATTCCACCCCTTCTCTATCTCGCCCGCCACTCTCTATCCTTTTATTTTGCGTGTATGTGCGTTTTTTGTTTCTCTTGTGATATAAAAAGCTAATTTTTTTGATTTATTTGCTTTTTTTTATTAATCTTTTTTGATGGATTGATTTTCTTCTATCTATATCGTGTTTGATTTTTGATCACTGAGCGACGTCTTTTAAAAAAAGAAATACGCGATTGATATGAGAAAACGCGGGAGTCGAAGCCGAAACTCTTCACTTATCAGATAAAACGTCTTATTATTCAGTTATTGTAACGCTTGGAATTAATCCTTCCCTTGATATAAACTATCAATAAGAAGTAACAATAATACTTTCGGTTGCGGAGGTATTTTCCGCAATGAAGGAGTTAATTAAGAGATTTTTCTACACGCGAAATACAAACTAATATTGGTGTAATTTATTTTTATATATTTCGCACGTAACAAAATTACGCACGCAGATCTTTTAATCACACGCGATGCGAGATATTGTCGGAAAAAACAGTTACTTAATTAAAAATGATGTTAATTTGCGATTTAACGAAAAGAAAGACCGCGCATCCCCAAGATCGCTGCAGTTAGCTGTTATTAATCGCGCTAATCGATTTAATATTCGCTGATAATGCAGCGTCGGCGCTGAAATGCAGTGCCGTGTCTATCTTTTATTGATGTGGTCAGCACTGGCGCCAACGTTTGGCGCCTGTAATGAAGAGATGCCCCTTTAACTGAATTTTAAACGATCGCATTGTTAGCGTTGCCATTATCTGCCATCGCGCGAAAACGCCGTGCTATCTTTCGTTTGTGAAATGTTGCACATACCGACTCTTGAATTAAAAATCATAATATGAAATTTTCTTCTTCTCTTCTTTAAAAAAAAAAAAAAAAGAATGCATCAATATCATATCCACGATCACTTTTAAATTCGCGATATATAAATGAAAGTAGTCATTTCTCGTTGTTGGGGAAATTCTCTGGAATGAGGTGATATATATCGCGGTTATTGTCCATTAGGAGAACCCAAGGTGGCCATCCACGCCACGAACTTATTTTACGACATCTCTTTCGTATCTTTTTGCGCCGTCAATTCACTCGCACATTTCTCTGTCTCTCTCTTTTACCACTCATTCTTATCCCCTTTCGCTCCTTTATTTCTGCCATTACATTACTTCCTGTATCTTTTTTCTTACGTCATTACAAGTGTGCAAAATGTGCGCGCCATGTCTTGTTCTATATCTTATAGCAATTTCAAAAACATGCTTGACGTAAATCTCGCCGCATTGAACAAATACAAATAGGCGAATAAAATTAATATCATTATTATATGTATATATATTTATATATTTACATATCCGTGCAACTGTGTATATATATATTTTATCTTTACATATCATTGTAAAAAGATAATGTCTATCTGTTTGTCTCGTCTTTCGCAAGTTTGAATAGATCTCGACGACTAATGTTCCTTATTAAAAGTTTCTCTCGCTGCACCTTAAGATGCGTCTTATACTCGGAATATCTCACACATACACACACACACACATACACACATAATCCATTGACACGAATCGTAATCGTGAAAAATATATCGCTCTGAAGGGTCGCATAAATCCCACGCGATAACTCCTCTCAAAAAGGGAGGAAAGAGAGGAAGCGAGAGAGAAACGGAGAGAAAGAAAGGGGCAAAGAGAAGAAGAGAGAGATCTGTAAGAGACGACTGGAGAGAGGGCTGCTTAATTGGCATGATAGATAGAGGGTGAGAGAGAAGTTGTCGCTTAGTAACATTACGTCGCGATGAAAGTGATTTTCAACCCTCCTCTCATGCTACTACCGCTGTTTCCATCGTTGTTTCTGCGCCGCCCGCTGTTCCGCGTATTGGCGAAACGTTTCAGAGTAGATTGCACAGACGCTCGATTCCTTATATCATTAGGGAAGAATAGCTCTAAGGCTTACATTGCGTATTAGCACGTTATACGCGGAAACATTCTCAGTCGAAAAGTCTAACACGAAAATTGTGAGATTTGATTACAATATAAATTGAACGATTAAAATTTATCAATCATAGACATTTCGCGTGTTTAAATAAGCATCAATAGGATAAAGATGTTTAACCAAATGGGATTCTTGTAATGACATTGTAACTAACGTGCAACAATAAGCTTTTCTTATTCATTGCAGGAATATTCTTAAACACAATGCCGGAACTTAATTAATTATTAATATCGGATATATTACAACGTATTAAAAGTGTATATATATACTAAATATTATATATTTATCTTCTACTCTTGAAACATCTCTCCATCCCTTCTTTCTATACATCATCCGACGACTCATCCGCTGACTTGTTATTAAATTAATCCTTCGTTTAGTCAAATTGATGCATCGATATCACACAGCGCTCATAACTCACGACACCCTCTCTCGCTCTCGAGGTGCACGCGCGCGGTTCTACCACTCTCGCGAGGGGTTGCGCCCCGCCGATCCCCATTTGCGCTACGCGTTGCACACACGGACTCCACTATTTATTAATATCGTTACTTAACATTTCAACCGCTCGTGCATCATGCAATGACGTCATTAAGATAAATGTGATCTGCTGGCGGCCGCCTGGCGTCTCCACTTGATTGTTGTTCATTGTAATTAAATAATTCAAGAGAATCGCATTCTTATTATATATATTAAACGCCGTTTTATGTTGCACATTAAAAAAAAAAATACAATACGTTGCGATTAATAAAATATACAGAAATGTGTGTGTGTGCGTGCAATTTAAAAAATTTCACAGATATTATGACCAAATTATTATAACTTATAAAAATTAATACACTAACAATTTATAAAATAATTCTATTCTTGAATTTCTCTCTTTAAATGTTCTTTTTAAATTTTACACACACATGCATCTAACATTTGTGAAAGTAAAAACCATTTCTACTTTAAAGTGGAAAAATAGTGCACCGGTAGTTCAAATGGCATCGAAAAAAGGCAAGAGGAAACGAAAAAGAAGCGAAGAAATGAAGAGAGAGAGAAAGAGAGAAGGTTTAGACAATAGAATGGCCAAGCAGAATCGAGTATGGAGAGCGAAGAGAGCAGTGAGGCAGAACGGGCCATAAACAAGTGCTTACCGCAATCTAATGCGTCTGTAATTGCTCGAGCACCGGTATCTCCCCCAACGGTCCCACTTGCTCCCGCGATTTAATTACTATGTAAATGTCGCATTCCCTAACCTGTCCGTTTTCCTGCTTCTGCTCTCTCCCCCTCCCTTTTGCCCGGAAATCCCGGTGTCCTCTACTGTCGTCCTCCGCCCGCTGTCGCCCGATGTCCTTAATTACTTTATATGTTATTATAGCCCACCAACTACTACACCGACCGTGCTCACTCCATTCGGGATCCAGGCAGGAATTCCACTCTATTTCGTTTAGCCATATTGCCGCCGGGTTAAAGCAAACTGCCTTGTGAGATATATTCCGTTAGCTGATTATCTTGGAGTAAATTGCTTATCTACAAGGTTTTTACTTTGTAAAATTGGATCTCTCCGTTTCCAAAACTCTTCGTCTTTTGCTATAACTCAAACGATGAGGAAAAAAATAATTTAACTCTTCTCTTTTTCTTTCTCTTTTTTTACAAAAAAAACTTTGAATTACCAAGTCTTTAAGAAAATAAAGAAAATACCACTAACACACACGATAAATAATATTGGTGTTCTAAAAACCTATGCGAACGTACAACAAACATATTGCTTCTGAATAGAAAACAATTGTATTCTCTTTCGATCTCTCTTTGTTTCACAATCTCGTTCTATCCTTTCTGTGTGTCTCTTACTCGGACTTTTAACAGTATAAATGGTTTTGCTGTCCACAGGCTTCCGATAATGTGGCGGCCGAGAGGGTCGTGGAAGGACGGCTTTGGTCAGTTTGTCAGCCACCGATGTACCTAAGAGGGTCCTTTTCCTCCTATGTCGATTTGTCTTCTACCGCAATGGATAAACTTCACGCAATCTGCTATCGGTATTTCTCACAGAATGCAGGCGCAATCTGACGCCGGTGTGTACGCTTAATTGGATTTTTTAAACAATGAAATTGATTTCGGAAAGTGTCGGAAGGTAACGTTGGATTGTGCAATGAATAATATGCAATCGGGGGTATACATTTTCAGCCAATCGATTAATGTGATTGGCTGAACTGACATTTTCACGAAAACGGTTGTTACCAAACCGGATTAACTACGTTACTGTGTAAACGTAGTCGCGATGAAAGTGATTTTCTTTGTGTGACTTTGATAGATTATCTTTCGTGTATGTTATGAAAAATCAAGAATTGTAAGAAGGCAAATCGAGATGGTTCGGAAGAGACGACAAACTTATAAATAGAAATTAATATAAATTGTTTAAAGCAAGCACATGCACAAAGAAAATTCAGAACAGGAAAGTGTCTCGAATTTGTTTTAGAATGTGTGTACGGTGCGCATGCGGTTTTCACTCATAGCGTATTCTCTTTATGAAACACATATGACTTTTACTAAACGGAACGAACGTCCAGACAATTGTACGGTACTCAACGGAGAAAGATTGAAATTATGGAATGTCCCTGCTCGGGGACATTGTTTTCCGCCAGCTTGGACTGCTTTTACTAGACATTTCTTGGTGATTAAAAGGAGTGTCGCGTAAGGGCAACTGGCCAAGTATACTCCGGCCAAAAGAGTCCTTCCACTTTTTTATTTTATCAGAGATTCCGATCGTATTCCAACTTAGTTGGAATCGAGTCTCGAATTTTAATGCGGATTTTATTTTATTGCAAATAATACGCGCGTATAAAATAAATACATAAAGACAATTCTCAAATCTTTTATTAACTTTTCTCTCAACTCTTTAGTAACGTGTTCTATCCATGTTTTATACATGGCAGTATCTTAGGAAATCGATCGAATATCTCACGCAATAACTGCAACAATTCTATTCAAAAACAACATCTCTGAAATCACGATCTTGACAACGACCGAAGACCGTTAAGAGCGTTCGGAAAAGCATCCCCCAAACAGCTACAACAAATTCAACCGAGAATCATTGCAAATCGATCGTTCACTATAAGCTTTGATAAGCGATCGCATAATAAGTGAAGGATTTCCCGATCTTTCTCGGTTCGATACGTGAAAAAGTAAAAGTGTGTGCATTAGTCGACCAACTTGCCGTTTTCCTTTGAGTCGAGATGAAGCGATCGCGGGCGATTTAACTGTCAATAACGCCACCCTCTCGCTCTTTCTACTACGCAGTTTGTTCTTCGCCGAGCGACACACAAAATCCCGGGTTTTACTTTGAATACCGCATTGATTAACTTATCTAATCTAATTTAAATACGAACGCGAGGGGACGGAACAGAGACAAGAAAAAGAACGAAAGAAGACAACGCCTTCGTTCTTACACTCGGTTCCAAACGGAGAAAAAAAATGAAAAACGTAGGTTCAAGAAGCGCCGCTAAAGAAGAGAATGAGAGAACGAGACATCGGTGGTAGTGACGACGCCGTTTGCGTCGATGGCGATAGAAGAAAGGGGGAGACGAACAGTGAAAACATTAAGAACGTCGGAAAGTGTTCCCTCTCAGAGACAGTGAGAGAGGAATGAGAAAAAGAGCTTGAGGGGTGGCATTTGGAGAAGGTATGTAGTTGCTCTCAAAGATAGAGACGGTGACTAAGGGATAAAGAGAGGGAAAGAGGAATAAAGGCTGAGAGGTGAGAAGGACAAAAGAGGAAAGAGTGAAGGAGAGACAGGGGAAAAGAAGGTAGGCGGTGTGTAGCAGTCTCCGCTTACGAGAGAATGAGAACAAGGGTGGTGGGAACAAGAGACGAGGCGATTCCAGCGATGGGCGGTTCGTTGTGTGTGTGTGCAGAGGATAGGTAGATAGGTTAATACAGAGGGAAGTGGAGAAAGAGAGAAGAGGGTGTGTGTAGCGGATGTGGCGGGTAAGGCGAGCTGGGGCATACAAACCGCCGTGTAACGCACCAAATTGAGTGCTGAATCCCAGATTAAATCGGCGAGAGCGAAACAAGGGGGATATTGAGGGAGATGTGTAGGTGGGAGGTAGGGTTTCCTGGCAAGGGAAGCGAGAGAAGCGAAACCGGGGCGAAGATGGGGAAAATCCGCACCCGCTAGTCTAAGTCCGTCCCAACGCGAGTATTCTCCTCCCTCTCTTCCTTCCCTCTTTCCCTCCCTCTCTCTCTTTCTTTCTCTCTCTCTCTCTTGTCGCGGGGTGCAACTTGTAGATGTCACTAATTCTCCGATAGATCTCTGCCTACCCCGTGCCTCCATTGCCGTCTGTCACCGACGAGAAGACAAGAGGAAGGGGTGTGCTTCTTGCGTAAGTGGGTGCATTTTACAGTTTCCATGAGTCGGTACTGCAATAGTACATACGATGAATCGCACGATGACAGGATGTTAGTGAGAAATGGTCTACTATGTGTCTCAGAAGACCCTAAGCGCTACATGGGCACTTAAATTTTTATTTGTTCTCTATCATATCTCTCTCTTTTTTATTAATCCACTTTTTTAAATTGTTAATGACGTTAAGATATTTTCAATCAGCTAGAACGTATTATGTAGATATTACATATAGATTTATTGTAAATAGAAGAATGAAAGTCTCTGTGATAGTTGAAACACTATATGTATGTACACGAGCATAAATCGCGGAAAGATTGAAGAGAATGCAGAGATAAGAAAATGACTGTTCAATAGGATAGGGATATAGTCTGAACGATCATTACCCTTTTTTTGCGCTCTTCTCAATTTTTTCGCGATTCATTGCTCGTCACTATACCACCCAATTACTATTTTTAGTAGTAGCCAGTTACTATTGCTATGATTGCTAAAACAAAAAAACAAAAAAAAATCGAGACCTACATTAACGCCATGTTGCGCGGGTATTTTACGACAGCGCATATATCGAAATAGGAAGAGTTTTAAATAAGTTTCAGCCAGCATTACCGTGTTGAACAGCCGCAGTTCTAAAGTTTCTTGCTAAAAAAAAAAAGCCGATTGATGTCTTCCATTATAAACTTTAAGGCATGAATTTTCATTTAATTTCGTCGCGCGAGCTACGAGTTTCGATTTCCGATTTGAAACTTTGCAACACGCTATATATATGTATATACATATATATAATTACTGCTTACACCACGACATTCTATAGACATGGTTGCAAAAGTTTCAATCCTCTCTCTATCTCGTTATCTCGGAATTCTAATATGAGTTTATAAAAATAAAAGAAAATTTACATATAGATTTACACAAAACAAAAATAAAGAATAAGCAGATAAATTGTCAAAACTTTTCAGGTTTCAATATTTATTTTTATTTTTGATTTTAATCAATATTTATTTTTATTTTTGATATATATACATGTCTCACTATACTTTATTTACAATTTTAAACTCGACATTGTAGGATAAACGCTAATAGAACTTTCTAAATGCATTCAAAAAGAACGACTGTGCTACTATGCTACACAGTACATCGTAGCGAGTGACTTTGCAATGGGATGAGAGAAGGGAGGAAAGGTAGGACGCATAATGGCTGGAGATCAAGAACTATAATAGACCGAAGCGGCAATACGTGGCCAGAACGCATAGCAGCGACTGACTCTAAACTGACTGACTGCTTATTTGTATTATAGCATTATATAGAGAGCAACCCTATATCCGAAGGGAGGTAGGACCCCTCGGCTTTGGGCCCCGCGCGCCGCCGAAAGTCAGATCGAAAGTCACGAATCTACGAGAGGGACTGAGACGCCCATGCAGTTGACCTGCGCCGCCTAATTTGATGCTTTTTGGCTATTCTGTTGGCTTGAGATGCGTTTCTATACCGCGTGTCGTGACTGAAAAAGCGCGTTCCGGAGTCGTTTGTTCGGAGTCTCAAGAAAGGCAGGATGTGGAGTGGAGAAAGGAAACGAGGTGGTGGAGATTCCCCCTTTCCTGCTCCTTCTCGCTAGTCAAGCAATTTTCTCTTTGCTCTCTTTTAGTCAGTCATAGGACTCGATTGATCTTCCAATATAAATTTCTCATAAAGAACCTGCCGACTACTTTGTTTCAGACTGTATGTCCGTAAAAAGAGAAAAGATAAAATAAAATTATGTATAAAATTATATAATAAAATAAAATATATTTTAGTACAACTTGCAAAATATTTGGAAAATATTTTATTTAAAAAATACTCCTGCTGTTTGTCAGGAAAAAAGAACATGACTGACGAAATTAGTCTGTATATGTGAAAGAGGATCTAGAACATCTTGTACGGGATAAAATCGTGCAAGCTGAGGTGTGGGCTACGAGAAGGACGGCGCGACTGGCTGGGAAATCGACATGATCGAGCTTCCGCTAATGCGGAGAGATTAGTTGCATCTGTTAGCCGTGCAATGACACCCGCTCGCGGGAGGAATCCGAGATCTTTACGTATAGACGGGGGCTCCCGATACAGAATAATGATGTCGGTTTTCTACGCGGCCACCGCACCGCATCGCACCGCGGCCATCCATCACCGACTGGTTATTATTTAAGCCGCAACGTGACGTCATAAATACGTCGTTAGGCGCGCGAGTCGTTGCATCCGGGAACAATGTTGCTCGCGTTGACATTGATGCATTAGGGCCCTGTCTCTATTCCGCGCAGCGCGCTTCGTCGCTGCATCCGTCGAGATGCCCGTTGAAGAATTAAGGAATTAATAAACTGGGATAAATAAAATAATAAACGTCGCGTGATGAGTCCACGTCTTGGTACGCTTATCAATGACTGATTGCTTACTCGTACCGGTCTAAACTATGTATCGATTCGATAAAATGTAAAAAAAATCATATATTACAATACACGTACATGTTTTATTAATAAAAATTATAACTGACTATGTAGAATTATATTATTATATTATATTACCATTGTTTTTTTTTATCTTAATAATAATATACGCACTAATGCAACACACACAAAGTAAATTTGTGCGAAAAGACGAATTTATTAACGATAATTCTGTCAAAATGACTGTTCCGCGGTATCTTTGTAAGAACTCCGCGAGATACAGCAACGTGAGAGAGAAAGAGAGAGAGAGAGAGAAGAGCAGGGAGGAAAATTCACATGTTCTCCCCGCCATGTCGAAAGGGATTCTACGGCGGCTGCGAGATTTGCTACTGGGTGGGTAGATAGCAATCGTACAGCTCGATTTAACGGCGTGAATTTTGTTTTTAAGTGGCGCATCCTATTCTCTACCCTCGTGCCGGTAGATAATGCTCGGTAATAACAGTAAAACATGACGATATGATATGTCAAAACTCTATCAGATAACTCCCCTCAACAATTACTTTATCTATCTAATTGTGTACTACTAGTAATAACTGATTTATAAATATGTATATGTGCTTGAAACGATTTATCGAAGTTTGTTTTTAGTCACAACAGAACCTACATTTTAGAACAAATCAAATATTTTTACGTTTATACAACGCAGTTGTGTTAACTTTGCGTTAACTATTTGCGCTATGTAGTTTTCAATGACATGTTTTATTTTTAATTAATTATAACATAATGTTAATTCTTGGAGTTAAATAAAGAAGTAACCATTTGTGCTTGACGTCAACTACTACAGCGCAATCATATGCCAGTAGTGTATTCGTGACAAGAATTTCTCTCGGCTCAAAGGTAGGTTCTCCCCGGTATACCATAATCCACGGCAGTGTCCTGTTAAACCATTTCATTGACCAAATTTAACGCTAATACTGTCCAAATACGACAGCCGCTTTTGTTGAGGGGCTCTGAAAGGATCCGGTGCCCCGAACGAGGGGGGATACAGCTGCTGCTCCCAGTGTTGGTAAGGGCCGACAAACAGGCTTAAGTCAGTGTCCTTTCCTTTTCTGATCTATCAGTCATCGTGAGTACACGTACAGAGAAAGCGTTCGAACGTTATATAGATCTGGGGTATCTGTGACCGGCCGGTGGTGACACGCACGTTGCTGTGGATGTCACTTTTTACACTTAACATCGACGCAGCGTCAACCGAGCTAGAGGTGCGAAAACGGGAAACGGTTTGCATCAAAGTTAAGAAGAAGCTGAACCACGCTACGAACTTTCCGAACAACTCAATGATAATTTTTGCATTCGCGATACAAGACGTGATTTTTTCCTAAAAGAAACAACTTTTTCTTTTAGCAAAATTTCGTCCGACAAATTCTCTTTGCAAGAGAAAAAGTTAAAGTTAACGAATGAGCTCTTGTTTATATGGCGCTCAGGGCCGGCGCGCGCTCTTCACTGCGCTTGTACTCTCGATCTTGTATCTTTAATCTTTTTTCGCTTGTTTTGCTCAAAATATAATAAAGGTTAACAAACTAAATATTGCTTTTACTCTTTAAATGAATAATAAAATTGTCTGCGACATTTTATAATGCTCTAAGTTTAGATAAAACAAAGAGTGTATACATACAATTTAAAAAAAGTTTAGTTTAGAGAATCTATTTTACATACACACGCATATATAATATTGTGTTTGTATGCATGTCTACGAACAAATCAATATGAACAAATGGCACACATTGTACTTAAAATTCATTAGTAATTAGCTGTGTAATAATTTATATGTTAATTGTGTACATTAGTTGTTTGTAACCGTCGAAGTAAATACGAATAGTTGACGCAAACGCAAATAGTTAATTCGTAACTACATTAACTTTGTCAGTAAAAGTAATTATGCATGATTATGCAAAAGAATATGAAAGGTGTGTTCGTGTAAAATTTATGCAAAAAAAATTTTGTAATCTTTTTTGAGAGAACTTCATGTTTATACAAGAAATTCACATATCAACTTATCTCGGATAACGTTATTGTTTTTGCAGTTAATGCAACGTAAAATAATCTCGTATCGATGAAAATTAATTTTATTACAGTTGATAATGCTTCGTTCTTTAATGAAACAAAACCACGACACCAACTGTCTCAATTCAAATTTCATTGAAATATTATTTACAGTGAATCGCTCCCGCTACAATACACTTTTAAGAGGAGGATGTACGGTAGTTAAAGATTTCTGCGAAGGATACACCGCATTCACAGCATAAGCCTCGGCGCGAATATTATCGCAAAATGATGAAGCGTCACTAATAGATGTTTTAGTATTCTTGAAGACACATTGATTTCGCTGATTCACACAGTCGTCCCGTCGCATTAAGGTCCACCAACGTCATCTCCGTTCTCCTTCTTTTTCCTCTCTATCTTCGTGCTTTCTGTTCGTCACCATAATCGTCATAATCGGCCACTGCTGGACCAGCATTTATAAATGTCGACGCAACAATGTGACGAAATATAAAACTACTTGTCGCGCGAGAGAGAGAGAAGAAAAGAAAAGAGAAAAAGAGAGAAAGAAATATTTCGGCTTCCCTAGCTATCGTATCCTTTACCTAATCCTTTCAAGTTGAAAGCGCTACCCAAACTATAAGTCGAGGATAGCTTCTTTCTTGGTCGCGCCGTTATGTTGGATGCAGTAACTGTTCTAGCTAGGATGTGCTTTGTATGCGTGTAAAATATGAGCTTTTTATTCTTCTTTCACCTCAAAAAAAATAGCTTATTTTTTTAATCTTAAACTGATATGTATATATAATATTTCCTAACTATTGGTGGCATACACTTTGGGTGGATCATTACGGTTCAAATTATATTCATCATATTTTGTGCCAGCCGGTCCAAAATATGAAATTTCCTGAAGGTGAACCGGTCTTTTCATTTTCCAATTAGCACGACTATCTCATGTTCAACAATATGTATCTATTCTTGCTCTCTAGTACGTACCTCTCTAGTACCACGTGTATTTATTAAGTCTGTCTTACGTGTCGTGTACGCGAGAATAAATTACATACGATAGCTTAAAGATATAAAATGTAATCAAACAGATCTTTTAAATATAAGTAGAATTCAAACATTTTTGATGAGTTTTACGATACGTTAAACATACGACACGATTAATACAACGTCAGGATAAAAATATTGGCCATATGTAGACGACTGCGAAGGCGATTTTTCGCGCTGCACGAGAGTGATGTGCTAAAAACCCGTATTATTACAATAGAAAGAAATAAGGGAATAACTGTCATGATACAAATTATCCACGGACGAGCGATTGACTCTGTACGCCTAATATAATGCAATCATCGGCGTGTGACGAGTCGCAAACGCACAATAGTGTTCTGGGGCCCGGTGTCCGCGCGAAATAACTTCTTCACTGTCACAGTTACCTCTCATTTATGTGAGCTCTCTTCACCTGCTCTTCGCTTCGTTGCGTCATTAATAAGAACCGATGTTCCGTAAAATTAGGTCACACTACCGAAACCGCCCCTCGAGATATCGGGTGAGAGACCGCTTTTCTCGACGCTCCATTTACCACCGTCGTTGTCCTGTACTTATGGAAGGAAGTGCCTCCTTTCAAATTATAGATACATATAAATATTGCTTTACGCGTCTCTTTTTCTTTTTCTCTTTAAAACGTTTTAATTCCTTAGTAATGTTTTCTCTAGAGAAAGTGTATGAAATTTTTTCTCAATAACTCTCACGTGTATGTAAGAATGAATTGAAAAATCAAATCACATTTCTCAAACAGAAAAATTGCAAATTGATCGCGAGAAAAAATCACGTTTAGCGGTGTCTCTTTGGTCGTCTCTCCTTTTTTTGAAACACTCGTTTTCAAGTTCAACTACAGAAAATATATTATCAGATCGAGGGACACCGTAAAAAGTTTTTCGTGCTCTTTGTGAGTTCTTTCTTCGCGACAGCAAAACGACGTCGTCAACTTTCGATGCGTCACGGATTTAAATCTATACAGCGTGATCATGCGACGCGCGGTCGTGCCACGAATATGAATTAGCCATCGACGACACAGAAGTGTTCCGCGTGTTAGTTTTTAGCATATAGATCAAGAGTTGTAGTACTTAGATATTTTGTTTGCGAGAATGACTGTTAATTGTTTTTCTTAAAGAACAAAACGATTTTCTAATAGATAGAAAAGAACTTTTTCGCATATAGTTAGTTCATTGTTGTACGTTAGCCATATAACACGCGCGAACATTTGTACTGCAAAGATTCTTCTGCAGACGCGACCCTGTGTCGGTAAATACCTGATTACTGGACGAAAGATTAACGGTTTTTATTGTTAGTATCAGTTAATCACTACGATAAAACTTAACACTTATCGAAGCATGTAATTTGCGCGACTTTATGTGAGACACTTTAGTCTCTGTATAATAATTCCACCCTAAACCAAAGAGATAACCGATAAACAGAGGAAGAGAGAGAGACAGAAAGAGAGAGAGAGAAGTTTACTAAGGGGACTTAGAGAAGAGGCAATCATTGATGGGGAGGAATAAGGGGTAGGACTACAAGAATACAAGTAGCCAAATTTGTATAATGACTTTTCCTAAAGGGAGAGAAAACTGAATGATAGGCGTAGTTTTAAACGACAAAATTTATGTGCATGCGTTGAACAGATCTTGAATTTGTTACACGAAGTGTCAAAAATATTTACCACTGATGTAGTAGGCAATAATATCCTAATAAAATTTATTTTTCAATTTTAAAAAAAGATTTTTAAAAAAATTTGATTATAAGTGAAAATAAACGTTTGTCGCTAAAAGTGCTTCTTTCGTGTTTTATAAAAGTTTTGAAGTATGTTCAAAGTATGTTCCGAAAAGATGGAAAAAGCAACGTGATGATAAGAATTCTTCTTCCGTCCCTTCACGACATTGCTCTTCTCCATGAAAGACTGATCCCCTTCGGGGTCAAATAAAATAGATTTAAATCTCGTTCGGTCTTCAGATCTAGAGAATACTTTGATCGCGTTTTCACTGATCTCTTTTTCCCATTTTATATTTTCGCTCTTTGTCAAATATAAAAAACGACACGATAATTAAATTGAAGCTTCATAGAAAATATAGATTTTCTATATAAAATAACACGTAAAAATATTTTTTTTACAAAATAATATATTGTCGTTAATTAAGTCGTATTTTATGTTGTACTAGTCTCGTTTTTATAAAACGCGTTTTAAAACGTTTCTTTTCCAAATAAATAGCGAGAGAAAGTGAAAGAGAGAGAGATGTATATAATATTAGAGAGGTAATGCGGTTGGGGTGATTAAAATACAGAGTAAAGAATATATTGGCAATTTTGCGCTGCTTTGCCGACTATTATTGCATCATGTTGTTTTAATAATATCCATTATTGTTTCATTATTAATAATACGCACGTATTTGAACGTGGTAATGATGATATCCCGTAAGCTTATTTCGGGCCTTCATTATAATCGAGCTGCATTAGCATAATTACTCTTAACGATCGATCTTGTTGCGTTTAATGATGCAGATATTGTGCCTGAATGTACAATGCCAGTCAAAATATTACATCTACGGTACGAGAGAATTCTCGCTTGTTTTTTAAATAAATGTTCTCTCCCTCTCCCTGTATTTGATCGAAAATCCTTCCAATGTATTATTTTACGACAAACACTCTGTACATACACACACACATCTGTTATATCTTGTATTTGTAAAACTTTAAATGTAATAAAACCAGAGAAAATATGCATTTTAAAAATAAAAGCGATAAAAAGTAAAAATTTCTCTCTCTTTCTCTCAAAGAACTTGCTTTAAGTTTAAAAATGTTTAATTCACACGCGAGGAGAGATTTGCAAGAGATTTGTTTAACGATTAAACGATCGGTACGTCGAAGAAAGAAATTATATGCGCTTTGCGCGCTTTCTCGAGAGAAGAAAGGTAAGGAAGGAAAAGGGGTTGAGTACATCCCGCCTACGCGGCGCTTAATGACTGGGAGCGTGAAGTGCAGTCGGCCGTCGTAAATTATCCGTTCGGTCGAAGGCGAGTCTAAAACGCGGATCCAATAGACGAGCGGGAGTGAGCGACGAAGCGCAGCCGACATTACATTGGTCGGTTGCCAGAGAGCCGGGAGAGAGCCGGCAAGTTCATCCCGACATTAGTTACGTCAGCCGCGCTCCGCGGCACGGGGCGACGCGACGATGGTTCATCGGGATGAGGTAACCGACGTCTCGTTGACATGTGCATCGGCATACGTATAGCGGAACAGGCCAAATGGACCATCGGCAGCAAATAACTCGATTTGCTCTGTCTACTTGACTGAAAGACCAAAGAGTGGTGATAGCTGTGGTAGTGTTGGAGGTGGTGGTGGTAGTGGTGGTGGTGGTGATAGTAGTGGTGGTAGTGATGGTAGCAGTAGTAGCATTGCCGGTGAATAGGAGTTGCGCGGGACAGGAAGGATAGGACGATGAGACAGAAACAGTAAAAGATGGGTAAGTAGAGAGGAAGGAACGCGGCGAAAGGAAGGAAGCGTGTTATCGAGACAGTAGAGTGCCACTGTAGTTGTGCAGAGATGCCCGAGCACACTAGAAAACCAGTCTGAGATCCAAGAGACTCAGTCAGCCAAACGAGCCATCTGACCAGCAAGCCAGCCAGCCAGCCAGTCAGCCAGCCAGCCAGTTCGTACCGACGAACGTATGTACGAGCGAGCGGGCGAGCGAACTAGCAAGTTCTTGTTTTATTCAGTCGGGATCATAAATTACGAATTTAAACACACAATGAAAGACGCTTAACAAGAAGCTAACGCGAGATTGAGAGGCCCCGCCCGGAACACTTCTCCTTCCGGTGGAACGCCACCAGTTGGACCAATCCGGTGGCGGTACCGCCCCCGAGTACTTAGCCAACCTACGAACAACACGCCAATCCACTGGCGTCGAGGGTCGAGAGCTGCCTCTCCCTCTGATGCGCGGGTTCCGGAACGCGCGAGGGCAAGAACGCGAAAGCACGGGAGAGAGACTCGATCTCCCGGCGGAGAGTAGCGCGCGTCCCGATGCACCCTGGTTGCACACCACTTTGCGACACGGCTAGTCACTCGGCGGACAACTTTCTAGTTGTGCGCGTTCTGATATCGTCTGAATGCGCTTTGCTTGAAACAAATCGCGACACACGTCGTTACCCATGTCATTACGTAGAATATCGATAATTATCTACGGTGTGCGGTGACTATTTTTCTACTCATCGAACGAGTGTCACTTGTCATACGGTGCGTTCATTGGAAATCGTAGAAATCGAAAAGTGATATTGACCTAAACGAGAAAACTTGAAAAGTGCGCGTTTGTGTCAAGTGTCTGACGAGTCTTGTGTCGTTCGTTAGTTGAACATCATTTTTTGAGCGAAACTCACAGTGCAACCCTATCTGTATATTCTCGTGACACATCGTTGTGATACCGGCTCCTTTTGCCGGAAATACACGCGCCAAGAGACCCGCGGCTCCAGCCGCATCCACCATCAGTTAAGCACCGGCTAAGATTTTTCGTTCCCTACCGAACTATGCGTGGTGCGAAATGGTGTGTTCTCTGACCAGCGGCAAGCCCTGCGCCGACAGCGGAGACCCGTGCCCGGATCCGCCATCGCGATCCACGCCGGAGAGTGGCGGACTCGAAATCGCCGAAAATATGTCGCTTAGTGACGCGCATCGACGTAACAACAATCATCTGGATCAGGGTGATCGTAGTTCATCCGCGGGATCCTCGCTGGGTTCGTGTTCGCCGCCACCCGCTTCGAGCCACTCGCCACCACCCCCGCGGCCACCGTGGCTGCATGATTTTCACGCAGCAGCCGCGCCCCACGTTCTGCAATTTCTTAATCTGAGCGCTGCCGGTGGTGGCATGCTCGGTAGCCAACCACTGGCAGCACTGCATTCCATGGCGGAAAGGAGTCACCAACAGCAGCAGCAGCAGCAGCAACAACAGCAACAGCAGCAGCAGCAGCAGCAACAACAACAACAGCAGCAGCAGCAGCAACAGCAGCAGCAGCAGCATCCGTCGCTTCAGCAGCAACAGGGTGGCATTCAATTGTCTCGCATTACCGTACCATCGCTTTCAACTATAACGCAAGGTCAATCGTCTCCTACCGGCAGTGGCAAACACAGTCCGGCAACCTCTATTACTTCCGTCGGCAGCAATCCTCACGGCATCGACACAATACTCTCGAGACCGACGGCAACGGTCCATCCTCAAACGACGATCCCACCGTCGCACGCGGCTCTGCCAGCAACCTCACATCCTCAACACATGGCCGCGCCGCGATATGCTATGCACGCCGGCTTTACGACGTCCTCGGGTGCGTACTTGTATCATGTCTTTTTAAATTTCTTTTTTAAATCAGTAACTCACAAAGTTATGAAATCGCAAACATCTGCAAACAGCATCACGTAAACATTAAATTTCAACGAGAAAAAAGTTTCATTCATTCATGTACCGAACGTAAATTAATATACTAAAAATAAATATGTACATATATCGTTGCGAGATTAATGTCTCTTCAAAAAAAAGTTATTGACATTTTTCGATGTTACATAATAATATCTGTGAGAGAAACGATAATATAACTTTTCGTATTCGCTTATTTGTGCAATAGAAAATCGTTAGAAATTACTGGTTCTCCGCACGCAAATCGTCGCGTGCTGCGATAGCAGCGTGCGTGTAATGCGGGGCAGATTAAACGCATTAATCGTAGAATTACCAAGGGTGGTCGATCGAACAACCGCGAGCCAGACGAAAGCGCGACTAGGAGTTACGAATCTATTACGAAACTATCTGTGTATTCGATACGATCGGTCGGCGTATAATTCACGGATTTACATAGTTGCAGTCTGATTTTCCACTTTGATTCGCGCGAAGCACTGTAACGCGCGCCACGGTTTTAATCTATTCTAGTTCAACAAAGATACGTGTTCTATCTATTTGGTTTATTTTAGCGAGAACAAAATTTGCATGGAAACAAATGTGTATGGAACTCGGAAAAATGTAAGAAACATGTGTACAACTGCCTATACATAGAGGCTGAGGCAAGACAACCCAGTGATACAAAGGGAAAAGAGATTATTCTTTTGTGCAAAAATGAGGACAGTGTGGAATAAAATTTTCATTGTGTAACAGACTTAGTTTTCGAGAAAATCGATATTGAAAAATAAAATGAATTACGAACAATTAAATTCTCGAGAAATCAAAAGTGAAACAAAAACGCGATTTAATTCTGATTGAAGTATAATTGACTGGAACCGCGATAGAAGCAAAACAAGCGGCTCCAAAATTTATGCTTACCGAATTACCTGTATTCTCGGGTACATTAACGACCAACGTAAACGAGAGGCGTTACTTAACATTCATGACATTAAATTTCTAAATGATTCGCTCCCGACAGAACGCGATTATGCGTAATAACGAATCGCTAAGCAAGGTGCGCTAATATATTCGCGATTTAATATGTTTCGCATATGAAATGTGATAATCGAATCATAGTGAGTGTTCGATGTTATCATGCGATAATATGGTATCTACAATCTACATACATGATATACTGACTAGAGATAACGTTATAAATTTTCGGAAATTTTATAACTGTAAAAATTTAATTTATTTATTCACTTTTTCTCTCTTTCTCTCTTTCTCGCAATTACTTTCGTACTTTTTTATGATTAGAAAAGCCCGAGACGCAAAGTTACACCAAAACTAAATGATTAAAAAAACAAAATATATGTATGTATAAATTTTGAGACGTATAGATTTCATAGACTTCTTAGAAATCAAATCGTTACTCAATTTATATCGTTACTAAATATATTTACAAATACAAGTATTTATGGAGATCAGATGACTATATTACATCTGTTCTATCTGAAATAGAGCAATGTTTGTTGGAATCGAATATCGCGGGGCGGTATATTTATCCTGTGAAAGCAGATATTCACATCATTTCAGAAAAAAAAAAAGAAAACTCCCTAACACCATGTGTCTCCTCACGTGTATCTTTTTCATTTTTATTGCCTGTAATAGAAACCTCAGAAATATTGTGTGACATCTGCTCTGGTGTTCGTATTATAAATTACGATCCTTACGACTTTTCTGTAGACATGTCTAGCAAAATTTTAAATCTATTTTGTTTTTTAATCTTCTTCCGTATTCTCTTAAAACGGAGATAAATACTTTATAACGTTTCGGAATGTTCTTGGTTTACTTTTTAATTCGTCCTGAGATATATATCAAAAAAGTGTTTGTGCATGTTTTTTAGTTATCGTGAAATTATGTTGTTTACGCGATCGATTGTAAGAAAATAGTGCGTCTATATATATACACACACACGAACACGTACGCACACACACACACATATATATATATATATATATACATATATTCGGTGGCCATCTATAATTCTAACTAAACAATAGAATTTGCACGCCACCATTGCGACGCATCGTAAATACGCGCTATGCTACTATCGTATTTGTGTATGCATGCGTGAGTGCGTATATATATATATAAATATATATGTATAATCGATGTAATCTGACTAATACGACAATGAAGTCAGTTATCCATTAAATCGTTATTGAATGTACGTGTATATATTATACATATATATGGGTATTTTATTCCACAGCTACATACATTTGTAAATTCGTCAAAACACATCGTTGCGTTTTATTCATATATCAATAAAACGCTGCCGATTTTGAATGATTCTTTATCTGCTTTTTTTCTATTCGTTTTAATTACGAAAATAAATTTCTTTAGGAAATAAATTAGTTTGATTAAAAATATGGTTACTGTGATAAAAAGCATGCATCATTTTTTTGTAATGAAAATTATTGTACAGTTTAATATGCGTGTAAACAAAATATAATTCATATTGTTGTGTGTAGAATTCGTATAATGCTGAAACGCTACAACCTTTTGATATTATACTCTTCTTTTTTACAATGTGCCGCCACATACTCTGTCGTCATCGTAACGCGATTATGCGATTTGTTACGCGCACCGCTAATTGACATCTGATATCGATCGATCTTCCGCGTGTGCACTCTTTACACTGATGGTCATTAATTAAATTCTCGCCAGACGCTAGAATATCGCTGTATAAGTGACAAAAAGCCTATCAAAATGTGCGTTAAATATTCCCGCATCTCGTACTCTACCTAACGTCGTGTATATTCTCCGCGATTTATTGCTTGTTTTCTTAATTACATATACAATTATTTTAAGTCGCGCAATATATGTGTATCTTGCAAGTATTTGTATTGGAATAAACAATGTTAATACAAAATATTTAAATAGAAATAAAAAGATAGAGGAAGAACTTTCTCTCTTTAAGTTTCTTGTCAATAGAGTCTTGTTGGAATGTTTTGACAATGAGTAATTACAAGAAATTAAACAAAAGATAATAATCTATTTGAAAAGTTTTCTCCGAACACACAAAGATTAATTACGCCGAGTTGAAACAACTGTAATTAAGATTAAAAGTACGAGAGTTTACGGGATATGATGTATGTGTGTAATATTATGTTTCGTAAACGCTCTCTTTTAATTGGCCACTTTATAGCATTCACGAACGATATGTCGTAAAACCATGTGCTGCGGAGGTCTATTTAAAAATCGAAAAGAACTCGCACCTTTCCTCTATGTACTGTGTTTCGTCAGGCCCCATCACGTGGGACACAAACAACATGATTGAGGGGATATTTTGGTTGATGAGTGTGCGCGGGTTTAGCCGTTTATGATCCCATAAATTCCGTCTTATTTCGGCGTAACGGACAAAAGGAGCAGCTATCGAACTGGTCGTATCGCACGTATTCTTCCATTCTCGTTTCTGTAGTAAAATGGAAATGACATTTTATTGTCCGAATGGACAAGTGTAGGTAGGCAACGGAAACCGCGCGCGTACCCGAAAAATGAATTAAACACTTGTGACAGTCAGCGTTTTCAATCGTGATTATAACTAATTTCTGAATCTTGACATATGATTCGTATTTTCTTTCTATCAAATTATATATAAATTATAAGTGCAATACATATTTGAGCTATTTTCATCAGTTAAACATGAAAGTGTATATTTTTTTGAAATTACATATCAAGTTATATCACACACCGCGTGCGCAAAAATGATAAAAATAATTAATTTACGAAAAACAATTAGTCGGATTTTAACGACCGATATTTACTTCGATTTCCAGTCATTCAGAGAAAGAAAAAGACAGAGAAAAGAGTGTAAAATTTTCTCAATTTGACATTTAATTATTTCGGGAAAAAAACGAGATTGAAAATTGTGAGGTACAACTTAAATAGGTATATGTACATATATATAAAATTGCGGGGCATTTAAATTCCGTTTGCATATTCCGGATGAATGCGAGTTGTATGAAAATTGCGAGCGATGAAAATATGAAATGAAATCGCGTAGATGTGGAAACGAGCGGAGAAAAAAAACTGAAGCTTAATAAAGCGTTTTACGTAGAAAAATGGAACGGCTTGGTCTCGACATCGATCCGAGAAAGCTATTTTACTCGGTTAGTAAACGCGCTCTCATTTTACATCTCACCATTGCATTTTATGAGTTTCTTCGATTATTACTTCAATATGTGCTGTGCTATCTGAATTATCGTAAATCCAATATCGTTATCTGCACTGACCGAACTACAGCATATGTTATGCTTCCCTCCCACATGCTTACTTTTAATATCAGTTAATTATACGTATACAACATACATATAATCTTCGAGATAAACGAACTTCGTTATTATTAGAAGTATATAATACTGCCTTTCTCAAAAAAACATGACAGTCAAATGACAAAAGCAGTTTTTGTATACATATACATAGATTCTGTAATAAACGAAATGTTAAATCAACCTGATAAAAGTATTTTTTCTTAGGCATCGGGCAATTTCAACAAAGAACGGAACCACGACACCCTGCTGTCTATTGGCCGGGTCTGCAGGGACTAGTCAGCGATCCTCTCGCATGGCGGGCAAGATTACACACATGTGAGTATTTCTCTTTCATCGTATGTGTGTTTCTCTCAATATTGAATGATTACAATATCATATAAAAAATATTCATAAACATTTATCTTCAAGTTTGATAAGTTGTAAAATTGCAAAGTTTTTAAAGACCGTATAATGGTTTAACGCAAGAATAAATTTGTACTAAGCGAATTATAAATTTTGATTTGTTGACCAAAAAGGAAATATGTGTTATTATTTATATATGCGCTTTTCCAACATACGTTTTAACCGCCTGCGGGTGTTCGTTACCTTTGTCCGAGTATCGTTGTGGCGGATTTGACAGCTGCAAGTGTTTGCTTTCGCGGCAGAAAAATCACAGGGCCGAAGTGAAGAAACACGTGCTACCGAATATGTCTCCGTTTAAACGGCACGCCCGGAAACTCGTTTGAAGCGATTTATCCGTGGGTCGCCTACGGGGAGAAATTTAAAAAATGCGTGGAAACCGCGCAGGAGAACGGAAGTTTGTAGAATGAGGGAGTCATGAGGATTCAACTATCTAAACAGAACACGTAGATGAATGAGAACTTTGATCTCTTCGAAAAATGCAATTCTATCAATTATCCTTGTTTGTGTATATTTAACCCGTTTAAAAATGATGGAAATTCAACTCAATTTGTTTTCAATATATTTGTCATGTTTGAACAGATAAACTACACATAAAAATATATTTAATAGTATGCACATGTTATAGAAGATTGTGCAAAACGTCGATCGTAATAAGTCGATTGTTATCAAGTGTTGACACACTCCCTTTGACTCCCTTTGTAGTCCCTCGAGCACTTGGACGGTTCACGCTCAATTAGCCGGTGTGGGATTCCCTCGACATACATACCGGAACATCCCCAGCAATGGTATACATGGCTCACCGTGTGTACACCCTCGCCTTTACGAGAAGACGATTAAGGGCACCGCAGAGAAAAAATCACAAAATAGAAAGAGAGAGAAAGAGATACACGTCATGTTATGTCTCGTCTCGTCTCGTCTACCTTTCGACGAACGACTGAAAGACGAAGAAAGATACACCGTACTGCAGAGGGTGGCACATGTGCTGTCGTGATGTGCGTCACGATGTAAGGGAGAGGGAAGCGGGAAGGGAGAGGGCACAACGTGCAGAACACACTGCGTAGACACACGCGGCCGGGAAAGAGTGTGTTGTACGTACTATGAGGGCGAATAGGAGGGTGGCAGCGGTAGTCCGCTGTGGATTCAGGATATCATCATATATATGCAATATCAACCCGCGTCACCCCCTTTGTCTCCCTCCGCTACGTTACGTTTTCCACACTTGCGCGAATAACTTCGGCAATATTTTAACTGCGGCATCCTGTGCTTTTTCTACCGTCCGTTGGAAGAACCGGCCGTATAGAATGTAAGAGTTACCCGGTATATTTTATATTCTGGGGCAAAACGTTGATGGCCCATGGCCCTCGCGAGGAATCGCCGAACGACCACCGCGGGAACCGTCGTCTATTTATATTTATGCTTCAGCATTATATATATATATATATATATATATATATATATATATATATATATATATATATATATATATATAT
>QVOA01014543.1:0-42672 GCA_014825685.1 Pseudomyrmex cubaensis
TAATTCTATGTATGTTCTGGCGCTTTAGGGGATATTATCCCAGAGCGCTTTTTATATAAATAAAGCAACATTCATTCATTCATTCATTCTTTATATATATATATATATATATATATATAAAACATATTTAAATCACCCGTAATTCCTGTTGAGCTTGTAGAATTTGTCTGGTGGTTATGCTGCTGACATACTCCAAAGGGTGATGAGCAAACATCTATTTTGTAGGAGAAAAAAAAATATGTATATCTTTAATGTTCACATAACGTGTCAAAATGTTGACGATACAAATTTAGTCAATTGTACACACCACAATACCAATGGAATGTGTCGCAAATCTGATGTCTTCTCCCAGGCTGTCATTTGTTACTAACAAATCCTTATGTAGAATAACTGTAAGACCTGATCTCGCGCCAAACAAAGCAGATCTTCGATAACCAGTATCGTATTTGGTCCTGATTCGATTTTCGAAATAAAAACGTGAGAAAGAATTGATTACTCAGGCACAAATTAAACAAATCTCAATACCTATTGCCAGTTTCAATAAGATCTTCAAGAAGATAGTTGAACGAGCAACAAACACCCAGATAGGTATACGATATTTTGAATATTTCACTGCAATTTGTTTTAACATTGTCCCAGTAACAAGCATCAAACATGTCTTCGCATGGCCGCAGAAGTTGTATAAACTCCACTATATTTATGTGGTTCATTTTTAACAGCGCCTTCAAGTCATTCACGTAATACTTGCCAGCGGCCACATGTTCATTCGTAAACGAGGCCCCATATCTAAGAGAAATTTTGTAACGTTATATCATTAAAAAAACTCGTTTGCTTTCATACAAAAGTATATTTTTTATTTAAAAAAACGCACATACTTAAGCAGAAAAGCTGCTGTATTGTTGTTCATGTTGTGCGGCAAACGCAAATGTTGCAATAACTCATTACGTCTTGCCATCAACGGCTGTATCAGAGGACAGAGAGTAACGGCGGGAAAAGGAACTATGTATATCGGAGCTTGAAAAGTGTCGACCACGGTGCGGGTTGGATTAGCAGAGTACCGTATCCAGAATTTCCAGAGCATCCAAGATAAGACTGAAGAAATTATATCGAAAGAACGCGTTTGCACACAATGTAGAACTTTTAATGTACGTATCATCATTACAGTATTATGTAACATATCTCTCTTAATACATAGAGAAATATATATGTATGTAAAATATAAAAATATATATACACATATATATATACATATACACGTAATTTTAAATATTATATATATATATGTATATATAAATATATAAAAATATTTTATAATAGTATATTTATACAAAACTTTAAATAGGCATATATGTGTTACTCACACACGAAACTGCAGATCATAATTAATCCCCAGAAGAGTTTGCCGATAATAGTGGATTTTATTCGTATTTTGCCGAGATATTTCAAGCCATGTATTGAAGTATCGTTTAGATATTCTTGCACAAGTTTACGAGCAATTTTTATTATTCTATTTTCTGATTGCACATCACGTGATTTATCGCGGTTGAATAACTTTTCCTTGCTCATCTTCTTTGGGATTTCTACGCGATTCACTCTGATTCTCTTCATTGTTTTTTCTCTTGTCTGTTTTTTCTGCGAAATATTTGGCATCATGATGCAAATAATTTAGAGAGCTTGGTGCTTCGTCAGTTCCTTTTCAATATTTGCGCAAAATAACGTTATTCACGTTAAACTATTGTTCCGTATATCAACAATGTTACTTCTACGTAGAATTGCTTTACACTGTGGTTTGGACAGAATCACGCTGATTTTTATCGCGCGGAAAAGATCAGACATGCAAATGTCGCGTGCCAAGGCTCACTTTAAATTATTTACTACGCTTTGCAAAATAAATGAAATAGATGACGGTAAATCACTTGTAATATTCTGTTTATCAGATGATAACGCAGTGTGCTTTAAACAGAATCTACTTGCCGCGACGATTGTCGGATGAAAGTACGAATCGATATTTCGCTAATACGATACGATTTTATCGCGGTGCAACAATATGCCGACATATTGCAACAATATATCGATACAAGATCTGACTTTCCAGTTTTTCAATATAAACAACAATCAATAAAATTTCTTCTTTCACTTCTTGGTTTTTTATTTACAGAGTTTCACAAAAACAAAAATGAAAAAGAATGCCTAGCCTAGACAGCACGTACAAATAAATAGTATTCGCAGTAAAATACATATAAAAAGTTACCTATATGTACAGATATACGTAACGATAGACAATTAAACACCCGACTTATTGTCAAATTACGCGATCACGTACGTTTCTGCGTCACAAAGAGCAAGTTCTTTCGTGTATAAAATTTTCCTCGACGAACTTGCGACATAGCTGTCAAAAATCTTGGAACAAGGCTAATTGATCCGGCGGCAAAGGTGGTTGCGAACGCCAGTCGGTCTCAGGATAGTCGTCGAAGCAGCTGGCATCACCCGGCGTTTTCACACGTGGCCTTATCGGTGGTGTCAAGGCTTTTTGCGGTACCTGCAAACATTGATCGATCGTTTAACTGTTGCTACGTCGCGGAACACGTCACGAAATATAGAGATATATGCGCGCGATAATACTTATTAAATATTAATTTCTCGGGATCTTCTGTTATCTTTTCTACAGTTACAGATATATCCTACGTAATATCTCACGCGAATTTAATTAAATTAAAAGTGCGCGTAAAATTTACCAGAGGCCACTCAACCAGTTTGAACCATCGATGCCTTTTGACATCTTCGGCGCCTTGTCTCATGTTTCCCAGTCTCTTCGTTCTATCGGCTACCAGTAATTTCTTAATCAGATCCTTCGCGATGGGATCCATGTGCTTCGGCCATTCTATCCTGCCGCTCAGGATTTTTTCGTAGATCCCGAAGGGATTGTCGTCGAAGAACGGCGGATATCCCGCCAGCATCTCGTAGATCAGGACACCCAACGCCCACCAGTCCACGGCTTTGTTGTGACCCTTGCTTTGAATTATTTCCGGCGCCAAGTATTCTGGCGTGCCACACAAGGTCCATGTTCTAAAAATGTTTACGTGTTAATTATAGCCACGTTGTCGCAGGTTATTTTATTGTGACAAGCTGACACGAAGTAACAAGTGAGGCTTGACTAATTGTACGATAATGCACGTGTTTCTTCAACAAACAAGATCTTGAACTTTACAAAAAGTAAAGTCCAAAGAGAGAAGTAAAGATAAGACTACACGTTACACTTGATAACACTTTAATCATGATATTAGAAGATAGTTTTGTCTGGGAAATGCGCAATAACAAACAAAAAAACATATATTTCCTTTTTTATTACATAACGAGTAGTGCAACGTTATCGCGTGAGAGTAATCAATGAGATGTTTTATTCTTTTTTTTTGGTGTAACGTCATATATGAGAAACTATAATTATACTACGAGCTTAATATGCGTATAAACATAAATCTTACATAATATTTATGTAATCTTCTAGATAATTTATTAATAACAGTCAATTGGCATTAATCTATATGTATGTTTTCAGCATTTTCTTTCGAAATTACCTGTCTGTGAGTTTCTTAGAAAAACCGAAGTCGGTGATTTTCAGATGCCCTTGACTGTCCAAGAGAAGATTCTCCGGTTTGAGATCCCTGTAAACTATATGTTTGCTGTGCAAGTAATCGAGCGCACAGACTATTTCGGCGGCGTAGAAGCAGCTCGTCGGTCCGGCAAATCTTCCGGCCGATCTCAGGTAAGAAAAGAGTTCTCCACCGGCGACGAATTCTAGCAGCATATACACTCTGGCTTCGTCTCGGCCGCTCCATAGCCTGAAAAGACGAGAAAAATCAGCAAACCAATCATATTCGTACGCGAACAAATTTCGACTTTGCACCTTTTTCCTCTCCCTCGCTAGAAAAACGCTCTTCTCACGATCGATTTCTCTTGTCACAATGCAAAACTAGTCAAGCAGTATTTTACGTGTATCGCTTTCCTTATAGTTCTGTTTGCGCTTTCTGTCTAATAATTTTCGCGTGAAGAATCCTTTCTTCGACCGACAAACGCATCACTTTCTTTAGTCGTTCAGTTAACTATGTCGCATTCGAGAGAGTTATACAATATGCACATGCATGTAAATCGTTTATATGTATATATCGTTATAAATAATTTACAAATCGTGAGTCGTTGCAAATAATTCCATTTGTGTGGTAAATATTGCAAATCAATATAAATGTATTTAGTTTTCATTGACAAACACGTATGTAAATACGTTACGTTCGCACACTCGTCAGCAAAGCTTTGAGCTGTTTATAAATACAGAAAACGCTCTATGAGCGACCGCAACAGTTACTTACATGTTAACGATAAAAGGATGTTTAACTTCTTTGAGAATCGTAATTTCATTTCGTAAGTGCTCGACTTGCTTTAATCTGATTACGTCGACCATAGAAAGGATTTTCAATGCGAGGAACGTGCCGTGATGTCTGCAGAGAACTACTCTGCCGAATGTGCCTGTACCTGAAAATCACAATGGATCTTTTAGATCAGCGAGATTAAATTTTTGTAAATATTAAGTTTCAATATTTTTCAATAATTTTCCATCATAATTTTTGTTGCGCAAAAAAAATTGTTAAATTTTATTAAATGTTGTTTTGTGCGATATGTGTTTTTTCGCTGCTACGTCAATGTGTTCCCGGTTTGACGTCGACATTACGAAATGCAGCATAAGTTCTCATGAATGACAAAAAGTTACTTGTCGTTGCGGAATGTATCGCATAATAGAACCTCGATCATTAAAGTGACGGTTAATTGCTCGTCAACGTTCTTTTAATCTGATGCTTGTTGCGTGACGCGGTCTGTTTAATGCACTTTCCCACGAATGCAGGTGACTCGGTTATTCAGATTAACGTACCGTGACCAATTAGTGCGCGCGCGTGCAATGAGCCCTGGCCAAATTAAACCCCGAAATTGACCGCTGCATTGCTTTTCCCAGTAGATTTTGCATATTTATGCGCACGTACATATATATATACACGTCGAAAGCGTAGAGCGGCGACGAAATTGGTCGCGAGAGCGGCGCGATATATACGCGTCGACTACCTACGACGAGGATCGTTGCCAACGACAGCTCGGAACAGGTGTCAATGGTAAAACGACGAAACGCTTCCGGTGATGGCGTGAACGCTTTAAATACTCGTGCGACAAACGCGAATTTCGGCGCAACATCGCGCGAGCGGTTTTCAAAGCAAAAATTGTCTCGAACGATACAAAAATTCAGAACAAAGATGAATTTTAAAAGACGGATGTTATAAGACATGGAACATTTCTTCGAACAAATTTTCGTTATCTTTCTGTTCCAGGAATACAAAATTATTTAGACTAAAATTAAAAAGAAAAAAGAAAAGGAGAAGAATCACACAAAGCGAGCACCTACAATTTGCGGAACTACTCTCCCACATATAATTCCGGCTTTAACAGCAGTTAAATATACACTCGATATCCTCTCACTCTCTGGTGCCCCACTTCCTTACTTCGGAATGGTACATTTTACCTGAACGGTACATTTTATTTCTTTTTGCTTGTTCTCTCATTTAAAACTTGTCAAAAGTATTATTTCTATTGTAATGAAAAGGTCTTTTAACAAGCGGTAAGAATCTCGAATGTTTTATTGTAATGCAATTTGTATAAAAATTCAATAACAGATTGTTTCAATTATAACTGAAATCTCTATCAGGTGGCAAGTGATTAAAGGCAAAATAATTAAATAAAAATTTAGAAATATACGAAAAGTTAGAAAAAAGTCAATTAAGAAAAGACATAAAAACAACATTAAATATATATATATAAACAACACCAAATTAAAATTAAAATAATGGTTGAAAAAACAGAAATACGTTTTCCTCGAAACAAACAAAACAATTAAGAAGCTTTCATCACAGTTGCTTGTATAACTCGCCAACTGTGAGTTATACGATCGTCGGAAATATAAAACTTATGTGTTCGTATGTGTGCACGTGCGTGCGCTTTTAATATAAACAACTTAAACTTGATATTTTACAGCAAATAAATTTAAACTTACCAATGGTTTTAATAATTTCCAAGTCATCAACATCGTATCGCGGTGGATCCTCTTGCGATCCCTCGTCATCGGACGTGGTGTCCTCCGACATCGTTTACGTAGTACTGCCGAGTAGAGCGCGTCGTCAGAGAAAGTTTCTGATTTATTTCTTGTGAGCACCTCGACACGCGGAAAGAAGAAAGGAAGCCTCTACAGTTCAACGATCTACACACCGTGATATTCTTAGACTGCGTACCGACGACGACTCGCTCTCATATCTACTCTTCTTGACCTCTGCTCAACGTGGATTTTCCGAAGTAGCTTTTCGACTCGTTAGTTCTCGATCACGACCAGTGTAAGCGAGGAAAAACCTTACATGACACTTATATCGAAGTCGTGTAACAACTTCTTCTCGCAGTCTGCGTCAGGTTAGAATAGGATATGTCTGTATGGTAGTAATGTGTGATGGTGGTGGTTTTCGTGTGTATGACTCAGTCGGAGAATGAAAAGAGGGGGAATATTACCTTTCAGGTAGCAAAGCGTACCTGAGAACGGATCGTTACGAATGTTTCTTGTCAACGAACTTCCTTCCCTCCAACTTCGCTCCGTACGGTGAAACTGTGTGTGTTCGTGTGGATTTCACAAGTGTCATTTATCAAGTGCGTGTCGCAATAAAAACACGCGCTCAAACGCGGAAAACGAGTCTGCTTTCCACGTTTCCACGTGCTGCAACACGCTATAGATCGACTTTATCGACAAATATTATCGAATCGAGCCTGTCGTGCTTGCTCCTCTAGAAAACAAAAATACATACATATATGAGCCGTGTTCGTTCATTCGTGCGTGATTGTGAACGTGTCACGCGAATGTCATTGCGATTTCCTCGCTCCGAGACTATCCGTGCGAGACTGTTACTTATTTGCAATCAGACAGCCTCTACCGTTCACTTCGTAATTCCTGATATGTACCTGGCGGCTTTGTTGACCAAGCTCGTTAATCTTGGTTGTAAAAAGTCCAACTATCGCACTGCAGATATTGTAAATTTTTTTTTGTTTTTAATTTGCGATATAGAAACAACACATCAGTTAACGCTAACATGTAGTGGCCGAGAGATGCACGTGCGTAAATGCCATAGTTTTTTAAAATTATTTGCCTTCCCAGAGAAACGTCAAACTGCACCACATAAAACACCAAAAACTTAGATTCTTAACAGCAAATGTTTGTACGGAAGCAAAATACGTATTTGTTTTTTTGTATATTAATTTTTGTCGATCGACGAAACGGTGTCTCGTAAAACTCCTAGATGAAGATTATCGTGTCATCTTTGGACTGTGCGCAGCATGCGCTCGAATGCCAACCAGAACTAAACTGGTAACCGAGGGATCTCAAAAGGCTGTCTATCCTTCTGTTACCCCCTCTCTTTTTCCTTTGACCCCCCATCCCCTATTCGCTCCCACTTCTCTCGCGCGTACTCTCACTGAACATCACGTCTGTACCAACTCTGAGTTATCGAGATTTATAGGAACCGCGATCAATCCGGAAGATTGGCCCCGTTTCGAGATAAAAGCACGCTTCGATAAAAAAAAAGAAATCTTTGAAAATGTTGTCACTGATAAAAACGGTGCAAAAATCGTCCGCTTTAAATTTGTTTGACTTTGCGCTTGGGTGGGCGCGCTCAAATAAAATATAAAAAAACCAATTGCGTCAATTCCATAAATACGGGGTTGCTTTTATCTAGATTTACTGTACATTATATATATATAATCTCGGAGATTAATTCGCATTCTCTTTGGGTGAGTTTAATGCGTCTAAAAACCATTTGATGACTCATCCTGCGATGAGTGTCTCAACATTTTTATCGCCACGTTCATCGTGGGGAGAGATCGCCGGCCTGAAAAGCTAAGTAGAAGCCTCTTATCAGTGTGACTTACAGATACAGCAATAAGCGAAAAATCCGCTGTAGATATATTGTATTGCGGATCATTTTGTGCGACGGATATCCTCGTGTTGTCTCGACTTGTTTCGTAAATCAAATATATACGCCGTTGGAAAAACGATCCGTATAAACGAGGCGGTCTGACGATCGGGCGATTCCTTCGAAATTCGACTTATTTTTGAATTTGGCGATCGTCCAGATGCATTTTGCCACCGACGCTCGACGTCGCGATGACTGACGACACCTATCAGGTCTCACTCCACCAGCGAGCCCCCATAAATCGCGGCTTTATAATCGCGCTTTTATATTTATCGCCATGCGCTCTCGATTCGCGAGAGACAGCTTGTAGATTTTTTGCCGAGAATTTTATCGGTAAAAAAAATTGTGTTTTAACAACCGGCAATGTAAACTTGCAATTCTTCATTTCACTAATTCGGGATCGTGAAAAATTATCTGCAGGGTGCAAAGTAAGCGAATTAGCGTTTCGCGACCTTATGATCGTATTCTTTCGCAACTATAGTATGTATACCTGAACTCAGATCGCGTTTCGTGATCCAGCGTTCAACGTCAGCATCTCCGCAATTGTTACGTAACAAGGTGCAACGTCTATCTAGCTGTAAAACGCGCTGTGCGTGTCACATTGCGTCAGTTCGAAAAATAAATTATTGATGTGCACCTGTTTTTAAGTTTTAACGTCGCACAAAACGCTTTCTTGATATTTGTGTCAAAGTTTGGAGAAACGCTACATATCGTGTAATCTCGTATCGCTGTCTCGACGTCAGCTTCCGTAACGCACGCGATGTGATTAGCGACCCGACTAAAAATAATAGTTTCCGGGAAACACACTGTCGTGCGATGTCATCTGATGCCAAGACAAGTATAAGCCTTAATAATTATACATATATACCGATTTCGTACGCGAAGCAGCTGCATGTAACAAACAGCGATACGATATATCTGCGTTCGGTAATTTTTCTCTTTGCGCAAATAGAACGTACGTTACTGCCTTTTGTCGATGTTCGATTACGTAAAATTCTTCAGTCATCGATTATTTAATGAAAAACGCGAGAAGAAATTAGAAATACACACATATATATAACACATCGATTATTTAAGTACATATACGCAACCGGTCAACCGGTTTGGACAATTCGCTTGCTAAAATATCCTGCGCTTTATTAATGTACATAACGCCGCATGAAGAGAAAAAGAGTTTATAAAATTTTCAGTAACGTGCGTCGACAGTATCAACATTCGTTGTATTTTTAACGGAAAGCTGCACTTCGGGAGAACAGCCGGTGTTATTTTTTTTTATTATCACGCCATTAAAATTCGAACAGAAGCATCAATATTGAATGGCTGCGGTCATACATCAGCTAGTGACGATGTTTACGTTATTTCGAGAAATAAATTGGTTCGCCAGACAGACACGTTTTTAATGTCAATTCGTGGACGCGAACGAGCTCGTCCGCCGAAATCGCCGTCGCGATCGATATATTTGTTGCGAAACTCTGATTTTCAACGTTAAGTCAATATTAGCGATGACGGCGACGGTCGAAAATCGATAACTCGCAAAACAATGCATACAAGTTAGAGAGGTACAGTTTGGCGAGAAACTCGGTTCAACTTAATCAACGTTTCGAAAAAATATACAAGTGTGATTTAAACTAAAACGATGATCACTTAAGTACATGAAGATGTTTTTATAGTTTACAGGTTTTTTTTTTCAGCTACGACGTTTGTCCTGCCCATCGTAAATATTTATAACTCTTCTAATGATTTGTGACGCAATAAATGTCGAGAACACACGTTTGTGTTTCTTTAATTTCTCTAAAAAGTTTATCGAGCAGAATAACAATTCGCTGATTTATTTATCAATCGCGTTAGATAGAAAATCCTCATTAGTAAGCTGAATCGCGAGTCGCATCTTGTTGTGAACAGTCAGATGTTACGCGACGTGGCTCGTAACTTTCAATTCAAAAGACAATATTTTACCGCATCAGCAATAACACGTGGCACTACACTCTAAAATACTGTCTAAATGTAAACTCGGCTTCGTCATCATCGTCATTTCGATGTATATACATATATACACAGATAATGCTTCTTCTGGATCTGTAATACATATGTATCTCGAACATCACGCGATCCCGCGACGAGCAAGATGTCGTAAAACGTCGATGTGGAACCGCCAGAGAGAAGTGCCCGTGTCTATTCTTCAAGCGAAGTCGGGAAATCGGTGGTCTCAGCGTGTGACGTCAGCGTCGCCCACGATTTCTGGATGTGAATCAAATTCGTGACAGCAACCTAGAAACCCGTAAGACGAATGTCAGCGCAAAACACGTTATCGCAAAATTTCCTCGTTCACCGTGCTCATTGTTCATTCCACAATTACATATATATTTGCCAAACGTCCGTCCTGTCTAAGTAGCGTCCAATTTGCTGAATGTCGCGAGGCACGTTTCCACTGATTAATCGCGCCTCATTAGGTTTTCGACCTCATGACGTCTTCTCGACTACGTTCATTATGTTGACCGTTCGAAGGAGCAGCGTGTGTCGCAAAGAACGGAGAGTTCGTAGGCTTCGCCTCGCATGCTTTTTCTCGATACATAGTTACGGAGCTAACAGTTTTCCACAGCGCAACAATGATCGGCATGAGTCATCAACCTACCTTGTGGTGATGTATAATGTCAAAGTGTACATACATCGTACGTGCACGTGACGTACGTGTACATATAAATCCTTTTATTTACTGCTCACTTGTGTCTGTGCGAAAACGTTGGAACATAGCAATAACGTAATGATTCGAGCAATCTCCATTCCCAGGAACTTTTTACTCAGAATTACAAGACATTTTTCAATGGGATTTGCTGAATAGCGATCATTTTTATTTTCTCACGATTAAATAAATTTCTGCTTAGTTGTAAGAAATCGCGAAATTTATCTGCCGCTTTTAAACGCTTGTGTGTCGCGTGCTGTATCTCTGGCATTTGTCACGCGTGTGTCCATGTATGTGTGTGTATATGTACGCGCGAAAGCGCGTGTAAGTGTCGTGACGACTGTTTTGCACACGTACATGCGCATAACGCACACAAGACAGGCGAAAAATATACGCGCGCGTGTAGCTAATCGGCGGTTCCCAGGTAACACGATGTGTGTTTTCAAGCCTCTAAAGCGGGCGATCCCACGGCGACTTCCGGTTCCGCGGGTCGACTTATCCACTTCCCGTTGCTTGTGTACGACAATTTTCCGCAGGGCGCTAAAAAAAAAAAAAGAAATAACACAAAATAATAACGCTGTTATGCGCACGCACACGAGTCGCGCTTCCTCGCTCGCGCAAAATGATTTGTGCTCGGCGGAGATGTGCACAATGCCTCGGAATCTCATTCGTCTGTTATTAATTATGCGAGCCGCCGTTAATTATACATTAATCCCGGGGTGAAATCTCGCGGCGTTATGAATTATGAATGAGAGCGCGAAGCAGAGGAGTTTTCGCGATAGAGAAGTTGTACAATCGGGTGAAAATATCAGAACAATTGTTTATTTAAAAACGTGAACTGTGTACAGAGATACCAGTGCGAGGAGAACAAAACGCGAGGAATTTGCACGCAGAAGTGAGACGTTGCGTGATTTTCTTTTTTCCAGTCCGTTTACATCACGCTCAACATGGCGCAGGTGCTTACCTGGGGAGGCCAGGATGCAACCAGGCCTGTCCATTCGTTCGTTCGTTCGTCTGACCGTTCGTCGTGCAACTCAACCTGAAACCGGAAGCGTCGCTTTCTGCCCTGTTGCCCACAAACAATGAGATCCGAGAGAGATTCCTGGGAGGACGTGAGCACGATCGAACCACGAGGTGTTTTATCGGACATCGGAGATCGCAAATATTCATTTCTCCGGCTGGAAACCTACGAATTGAAACGTCACGTTCAGTTGCATAAGCAGCGCGGCGCCGTGTTTAGAAATCCGCGTCGCTACTTCCTCTCTACCGTCTAAAAACATGCGAAGGAACCGGAAAACGTGGCCGTATTCTAGACACGTTCTCCGATTAACTTCGTTTTCCTCGTCACTTAAATCTTTTTATGTAACACAAAATAATCGTTTTGTTGTTTTGTCCGTTGTAGATAGTTTTATTTACTTAACATTTCACGAGTAAAAATAATGTTCAAGTGTGTCCTTTGAGAGAATAACTTTTTAATCTTCAACATCTTTTCTAAAATATCTCGGAATAATTTATAAAATATAATCATATGCTTTATTTGTGGATTAATTATCTACAAGCTATACAATGTAGCGCGGAAACAATCGCAAAAATCTTTTCACGGTCGCTATCGTCACGTGGTACGCGTACGTGCAGCAACAGGTGTGACGCAACAGGTAATCAAATGCTGGTATTACGATCTGCTCTTCGTCGAATCCACCGATTGTCTCTCGTACATGTCTATAATGCAAGATCACATCCCTTCAGGTGTATTGTTTTCTTAGTAATTGTTTCAATTGAAAATGTGACGAGTTTACTAAAAAAAGACTTTGTGAATATTAAATATTAACATTGTTAGTCATTGAAGCTTAATTTTGCGCGTACACAAATTTAAACATATTTTCGTAAAAACATTTATGTAATATAACATAGTAAAATTTATAAAAAGATTCTAAGACTAAATAATAATTTATAGAATGGAATCAATTGTTACCAGTCATTGCAATAAAAATAAGTACGGTGTAAAATTTTGAGCAAAAATTTCTACGCACCACTTTTATTCGAAAGATACCGTCTACAAAGCACAAAACGAAGAAGCTTTCACGGAGTTCTCTCCGCTTTTTCCACGAGGTTCCTTGAGCGATGATGATAGAGAGTACGCATTTACCTGCCTTGGTCGCGCGACAGGTGGTGTGTGACACGACTTAAGCCGCGTCGCGAATCTGCCTGAGGACCTTGACGCGGCTTTTTTTTAATGGACATTTTCTTCTTCTGCCTTCTCGAAGTCCGTTTCCGGTTATTTCTGTCTCTCCGTTACGCTCTTCTCTTCGTATCCCGTCTTCGTCGTTGTCGTCGTCGTCGTCGTCGTCGTCGTCGTCGTCGTCGTCGCCACCGTCTCGACGCGACGAAGCGGACATTTCGTCCGACAAATGCGCCTCGCCGTGACTCTCATCCGCGACGCTTTGCGGTATGTTCTCGCACAGGAGGAGGTCGTTGCTCGTTGCCAAGCGGTTGCTTGCCACGTGTACTCACGGCGCCTCCACGGCTCGCGGGAAATAAAGAGAATAGGGGCGCACTGCTCGTCGTGATGGTTGCACAAGAAGACATTTCAGCTGTGAGCGAATTTATCACATCACAATTTCAAAAATAAGAAAATGCTAAGAAAGTCGAAAGTTTGAAAGTAAAAGAAGTTTTAGAGTAATCTTTATGCAAATATAAATTTCTGGGAAATATCAAGAATATTAATAAATTGTTAGAGAGACTTGACATATTATAGTTTGTTGATAAAAGATAGTTTTCCTATAAAGTTTGATTATTAAAACGCATTTATTTTAAAACGCTAATAGTTACTACAAAGTTATTAGTTACTACAAAAACTATTAGATATTACACAAATTTATGTAGAAAGAAGCTGTAAAAAGCTACAAAGATTGCACGTATAGTATGTTTTATGAATTGCATTGTATATACATGTCAAAGTGAAAGAGTGAGAAAATAAAATATGACTCTTGTCTTACGTGTGATTGGCAGAACCTTTATGGTAGGCGTATGGAGCGAACGACGTTCTCGAGCGAGATGCTTGATCCGTGTAAGTTCCAATACATACGTGTTTGATGTTTATAAACTGATAGCTGACGTCGGGGTGGAGGTTTTAGTGCCGCGAATACACGTGCACACACACGAGAATGATTTTTCTCCCGGGCTTATCGCGCGATGAGGCCGGACGCTGTGTATGACACGGGAGCTCCACGGGCTCGTTGCTTAAATCCCCCGTGAATTCTTCCAGTGCCATTTACAGAAACCAAGCCGATAGACAAGCCCAGGGAAACAACCTGAACAATTTCCATTTCGTCTTGCTCGATTAGCTGAAATTCCGATAAAGAAATTGCGAACGGTAATTATCGATAATGCCCGATGAGGCTTTGCAAAGTCGAGATCGATAAAACGCACAGTCAATAGAACTCGCTCGTACTGTTGAAACTTTACTCGAGAGAGACACCGTTATATTTTCTAAATATCGAGAACAGTTCTCCGTCGTTCGAGCTCATTGTCGATTTGACGTGTCGCATCGAGAGAGACACGTTGGAGAATAAATCCAAGCGAAAAGATTAGCAGCGTGATAAAGACCGCGAACGGTGAACGATCGTAATCGAATGATATAGAGCGGAGCCATTAATCTCGTTATACAATTACGACAGCGGAAATGAATCTCGATATTAATAGGTCGATAGTCAAAGTTCACTTTAAGGATTTCGAATCGACGAGTCAAGGAAGTGGAATCGATTCGATTTGTCACCGTGAAAGAAATCACGAACGAGAGAGTAAGAGCTAAGTTAGAGAAAATGACGAAGCGCGGAGTCCTCGGAGGTAGGTTCGGAGCCTCCGTCAACTGTTTCTTTTCCCCTTCTTGCTCTTCCGTCACGGATCGATGACTCTTCCCGGAAGCCGTGTCTGCTAGGATCTCGCGGAGTGCGCCATGATTTGTTCTCCAGGCGTTCTCCACGCTCGTCCTTCAAAGCCTCCTCGTCCCATCCCGGGGTCTCTCCGTCTTCCTCTGCTTTTGCCCGCTTTGCTCGACGTTGCCTCGCTCCCACTTGCAAAATCGTTCCCACCGATTTCTCAGGTTCGACCAGTGCCGTGGCTGTCGGGCTCCTCCGCGTCGGGATGCGCCTCTTCTTGTCCTCTTCGTCTCTCGCAGGCTATAATTCCAGTGCGGAGTAAAGTATACATCTGTCTGTTCTTGTCTTTTCCTAATCATTTCTGCTATACAATGTACCAGAAATCAGTCTTCCGCGGAGCACGGGATTTGCTGTTAAACTTAAAGTCAATGATTTCTCAGTGAAAATATCTTTCTATTAGCGGAGAATCGATTTCAGAAAATGTTATATAAGTAAACAAATTATATTATTATAGGATAGAGTAATCTAATTATAGATTTTTATTATTTTTATTAATTGAAGTAATTATAAAATTTTGAAACTGCGCAGAGTGTGATTTCTGATATATGTTTTTTCATTATATATGCTTGTTGCATCGTCAAGTATCACGTCAAGTAGTCCCATAGTTACCACACGATAACTACAGGAGAGAGACGATAATCCTCCGTCGTTTATAATAATCGATTACTGATGGTCAAGAGAGTGCTAAAAAGCTATCGCGCTAGCTATCGGTCTTTTGCGCTGAGAATTGCTTATCCTCTTTTTGCCTCTAATGAATCATGTAGTCGAGCGGATTACGACTGGACGGCTTGATTCCATTCGTTTCATGCTGATTAAGATAAAATCGATTCGCGACGAAAACGATCGAGATGAGGTTCACGGGGAAATCGATTTCGTGTATAACGTGGCGAAATGACTTATTTATGGGGGCGAGAAAGCCACGGCGTATATCCGAGAGGGAGTAACGCGCGTTCCTCCCGAGTTTTCCCGTCTGGTTCTCACGATTCGAATCTTCTCAGTGCGCCTTGTATACTTGCGATTCTTCGTCGACTATCTTCAAGTCTCTCAGTTCTCAAGCCATTCTTCCGGTCATGCCATCATTCTGGTTCTCACGGCTTTACTCGAACATCGCGAAACGCAGCGCGGAAATAATGGCCGCTCGAAGAGAAGTAGCTTGTTTTTTTTTTTTTTTTAAATAATATTCCGCGGTTAAACGCGCTCTAACAGTAATTACTTTAAAAATAATCCCTTCCTCCGCTTAACGATGACGGAGTGATTTCGCTTCTCGTCGGGACACCTTGTCTGGCCTTTTTATAGTCATAAAAAAAAGATGCAAAATCGGAAATGTCAGTCAAGGAGTTGTTTGTCGATAAAGAATACGCATATTTTCCGACGCGTTGCGTTTCACAAGAAGGATTACGAATCAATCAATTACGAAATAAGCGATTTGTCACGTGTTCCTTATTACTTGAAAAAAAAAAAAAAAAGATATTCTTAATATCTTCTTAGTAGAAAGAAAAAATATAACATACAATATTAATACATAAAAACATATATATGTATGTATATATATTGTGAATAAAATATAACAATTAAATAATTAACTTTTATATTGACTTTCGCGTCAGGACAAATTAAGAAAAAAATTAACTATTGTTAGAAATGTAGGAACTAGATGTTTTATATTGCGAAATGTATTATATTTACAAAGATGTAAATATTATTTGCTTTTTGAAAACAATATATTCCCGATTAATATTAAACGCATGTTAGCACAAGTACGTTATAATATATACTATTATAATATACATTAGATTTTTTGTATTAAATAATTAAAATATAAAATAATTTGTTCGTGAAAAATTGACTACGAGAAGAAAATAAAAAATATACGAGTCATTTGAGTTTTTAAGTCGATGCGTCTTTGCTCCAACTTACAGATCGACCTGATCAGACGTGCCGAGATTGAGCCAGACGTAAAATTTGTATTGCCTCGCAAATTAAGATGCGCATACACACACACACACACATACACACACAAACAGGTACTGTCAAGTGTCGACAGAGTCTGTTGACTTGTATAAATCAAGATACACAACGATTGCGAAAACGCGAACGCGTGTCTCAGGCGTGTTTCAAGCCCCCGTTTCGCGATCTCGTAACTCTTCGAACAGGTTTTGTGTGACCTCGACTTCTCTTCTCGTTGGAATGTCTGTTCCTCTCCGTCTTTCTACCGTGATCCGCGCTACGATTCGCCGTACGATCCCAATCGCTCTTCCGTGTTTTCGATCGTCGCGCGGTGATGGATCTCTATCGAAGACACGTGATTAAGAAGAAAATTACGTACAACATCGACGATCGTCTTCGTCATCACCGGGCTATCACTCATTAATTTACATTCGCCGTTTATCGGTGTCGATGATCGAGAATAATTTTGCTTTCTATGCAAGTCTTTTGTTTTAATAGTTTTGCTAAGCAATTAAAGCACTGAATTTTTTTCCTCATTATTACTTCATCATTAATTTACAATTATTTAATGTTTAACATAATTTTCTGTAAAATATAAAATATATAATTGAAAGTTAAATCTTTTTCTTGTCTTATCATACATAGAAATTAGTTTTTTAAACATTTTGTGAAACAATTTTACAAAATGTTTCACAATCGCAAGTTTTACAAAAAATTTTGCCGCACGTTTAAGACACGTAAACGAAGGAGTTTTATCTACAGACTTACGCGATGTGCAATAAGTATATCGGCATTGCGGGCAAAAAACGTTACAATTTCAGCGGACAAAGGTTTTCCGCTCGGATTAGAGAGCCGGCACCTTGGCACCGTGACGAAAGGATTTCACGGTGACGCAACGATATCTAGGACGAGAGAATAAATGAATCGAAGAGAGGAGAGGATAATTGATAGTGGGAGGGGTGAAGCTGTGAAAACAATAAAATACCAAACGAGCCGCGAGACGACGACGGGGGACCTCGACGCTCTCTGTGCGCGCTTCGTGACTTTCGAAATCCTTATTAAATCACGACGTAAGAGCCTCTCGCTCTGTTAGAAAAGCGAACAAGATTAGTCGCGAGCGGAGTCGATCAATTGCGGCACGGCGGGATATGCCGGCATTTGCATATTTGCAAACGTTGACACGCGCGACAAAGCTAAAGGCCAGAAAATTCGCACTCGCAATTCCATCCGATACGCCGCGCGTTCTCGTGTGAGCGCAACGCCGAGTTATGTAATTTCTAACGACCCGGCAGTTCCCTCCGTTGCGGTGAAGAGAACCTCGCGAGATTATTCGCGCGGAGCCCGTTAAGCCGCGCTCTCGAACGATAAGTTCTCGATAACCGGCGCGCTCTGCATTTGATACAATCTTAAACCATTTGTAATTCGTACTATCGCGAGACCGCTGAAACAAGGCGAGCGCTCGTTTGCTCGCACGAGGATTCGTCTCGTCGCGGATACGTACACGAAGAACGCAGTTCCGGATTTACGTAATCGTGGGTGGAGAAGGTCTCTCGACAACAGTTTTAACAATCGGCGTTGCGGCAAATATATCTTGCGCGATCGTTCGCGTTTCCAACGACGCGCTCGGTTATTCTTCTTATGCGATTTCTCAGCGCGCGTCGATGTTTTTCGTGCCGAGGTCAGAGCCGGCGAATAACGGTCACCGGTACCCGAGGAGGACACTGACCCGATGAAAATCTCAGATTCGCAAGAAAGAGAAACCGTTGGAAACGTTCTGTCTTTCCTTTCCCCTCTTTGTGGGAATGCTAAAGAAATAGATTTCACTCCCCCTTCCGGCGATTGTTACTACCGATAATAAAAACACCGCGACGTTTCGAGCGTAGATACGATCGCTCCTGGCAATGCGTTTGAAGATCGCATTTACGATTCCGTTCGATCTAAGAAAAATAACCGCGCGCGAAATTCACGTTGCGATGTAAAAACACAACGGACGCGGGTTTGAAACACGTTCGACGTTTTCTGAATATTTTCACGAGTACTCGTAAAGCTTCTCTCGAGTATTTTTGCCTCGTAGCCGTGAAGATACTCTGATCGCCGACCGGTTTCGATCTAAAAAGGGATAAAGATGTCGATCAGATTTAATCAATCTTCCCGTTTCAGTAGTACCCGTTCGTCGATTACCGTCGCTCTCGCCTCGTACTAAATGAGTATATATACCTGATAACCGATCAGTAACTAGACTCTCCTCCTTGCTAATTCTTTCCAGACCCGTTGACCGTCTTCCTTTGTCATCGTTGATACGTATATGATACGAGAAGTCCGAAAAGTTTCACTGTCGTCTCCTCCGGTCATTCACATCAGAATTCCCGTCGTGGCTGAGCGAAATGTGACTTCAACGCTCGCAAGAATCTCCTGACGCGATCGACAGTCGGGCACCAAATATATTATCAACATCGGTTCGATCGGCACAGACCGCGGTGAAGAAAGGCGCACGCGGAAGAGAAAAGAAACCGGAGAAGAGATGATGAGCGAGACGAGGCGAACCTCGGAGACAAAGAAGAATAAGAAGAAGAGTTACGCGGTTACGCACGTATATACATATACGCGCGCAAAGGAAAGGCTGGCAGGAGTATATGAGAGAGAGAGAGGAAAGGCTTTTAAAGTCGAGTGTGCGAGCGCGCGGACGCCGAGAGGACTCCGAACCGGTTGCTCGAAGTGACGTGAGTGAACTGAGGCTACAGGCTGGCAGGTAACGCCAGGTAAACCCCGGATCGACTGGCGGCACACACGCGGGAGAAGAGGAAAGCAGCCGGCTGGGTGGCTACACCGGCAAAACCAGCCAGCCAGCCATAGAGACAGTCAGCTCGGTCAGCCGACCTGGGGAGGCAGCCTGCGGCCCCAGGGGCCGCAGGAAAGACGCGCTGTTAGAACGGAGAGGGACCGTGGGACGCAGGACGGCAACGACGGGGGAAAGATGAGAGGGTACGCGCGGAGAGACGGAAAAGGGGCCGCGAGGACCCCGCGGGGCCCGGAGGGAAACGTAGCCGCGTGGTGGGACACGGGAGCGGGGCGAGGGAAAGAAAGGTGGGAGAGACAAGGAGAGACCCGGTGCGCGCTGCGTGTGACTCAGCTCGGAATGAGCGAATAGGCCAACAGCACATAGCAAAGGCTGCGCCGCAAAAGCTCTGTGTGCTGTGTAGTACGAGAGGTGCACACTTACGTACACGTACTGAGTGATCCAGAAGTGACGGTACTCTCGTCGTCCTCGCTTTTTCCGGTATCGCCGCCATAGCGCGGCGATTGGGTGTCTCGCGCGCGATCAATGGCATAATCATTAGCGATTCGATCTTACGCAATTCGACAAGAGAGTACGTTGACTCTGAATTCAGCTGATAATAATAACTGCGCATAATAACGACGTGAGAGGATTGTCTCAATGATGACAACTTTCCACGAATAGAACGCGCGCCATTTGAACGTACATACGTTCGTGTTCGAAAAGTAAGTTTTAAGCTGCGTATGAAAAGAAGAAACGGAAATGACTTTCGATTCCAAAGCGGTCGAACTGGGTTTAATGTCGTTCACGGATGATTTGTATTACGGATAATTTCTCTGTCTGACTGATGATTTTATACACGCACCGAGATTCATTAATGTCTGGTTTACACGCCGATTATATGTACGTGGGAATAAGTTTTCACGGTTTATTTAATAACGTTCGATGTGTGTTTTGCGCGCGCGCGCGTGTGTATGTAGATGTGTGCGCTACTGCTCATGCAGGCAATAAAATCTTTTGCAATTGCAGTCAGGCGAGCTTATTTTTCTTGCACAAATTAAGCCTCGCAGGAAACGAGCAGTAATAATTGACGATGCATCATTCTGAGAAGACTGTTCTCTTTATCGTACTTTAATAACTCGAGTTAAAAAAAATTTCATGTGTTTTTTAAATTAAAGCGGTCAATAAAAAATAATTAGACAAAATCGCTCGATACAGAAAGGTGAGAGCACAAACCGTCCACCCGGTATATTGGATACTAACTATACCTGGATTCAACAGAGCGTGACTTTTCACGTGTAGTTACGCCAGAGTGGGGCGCATGACCGTACCCTAGTGTAGTAGAGCAAGATAGACTTTGATAGAATTTACACGGCGGCTTCCTGAGAGCCAAGAACCTCTGCGAATCATACGAGAGGACCATAATGGACACGAATTACGACAGGCAATTTTTTATTTTTTTCCTTCGTCCGTTCTTCTAAAACTGACTCCTTGGCGCGTTTATTCGGCGGAAGGGGGAGAGAAGAGAACGCGTTCCGCCATCGCGCCACGCACATCGTCCCACGGACGCGGCGGACATTATTTCATTCAAAGAGATCGTCATTAAGCGTCGCCGATGCGACTCTTTTCTATTCTTCGGCCGAACAAAGCCGCGTCAAACGATCAGTTGAGCCTGTGGTCGTTGAATTTTACTAAATATTAGTATTAAGTAATAATTACCGCGGTAATTACCGGTGAGTACGCGGTTCATGCGTCGTGGGATGTGTGGGCTGATGAATACTAGAACATAAATTCCATCATTATGCAGGAATTTAGAAATAAATTTAATCAAGATATTTCTTTAATTTTGTGATATAATTGATTTATTAGACAATTAATTTAGTATTAATATAATGTATAATTTCTTAATATGCAAAAATTAATATAATTTGCACAGAGTCTAATTGCGGTATTGATGATGCGAGGTCACGCTTTTAGAGCAACGTTTTTTCGGCAACTAAATACGTTTTCAACGTGTGTTAGAGATACGCGTGATCAGCAGCAACGAAACGAACATCATCATCTCATCGAATCCTTCGCAACAAGAAACCAATTCTGAAAGGCAAAGATCTATCGACGTTAAATTTGACGGCTACGAATAGTAGCCGTCTAATTTGCACATATTTCTTACTACAATTATAATCGCAAATCTCTTTCAAGAGAGAACCTAGAAAACATTAACAAAACTAGATAAAAAATTTTTCTTCAGTTTTTGAAAAAACAAGAACATTTGATTTACGCGAAAAGTTGTAGATGACATTAGACGTCATAAAAGTATTAAGATTATAATAATTATTATAAAGAGAGTCTTTGTTTATCAGGTAAAATTATACTTTTACAATAATGTGTATAAAAATTTAATTAATAAACTATCAAATCAAACATATATCTTGCATTTAATATTTCAAACAAACTGCGTTCTCGTCGTTCCCATATGACTACCAGAAGCGGTTTTCTGGCAGCAAAATTTATATCAAGCGGGAGAGAAAAAGGGCTTGCTTCGTCTTAAAAGCTGCGCATCAAACTGGAAACACGTCGCGATTTTACAAAGTATTTGCTAATATATTCTTGTTGCGTTCGAACAACATACTTCGACCCGGCCGGCCGTCCGCGCGCCCCGTTTCTCCCCTCGTGATCTCCACGCGCATTTCCTCGTCTAGCGCCCGTCGGTGCATCATGGTTCTTCTGGATTACCATGACCATCGCACGGCGCAACTGGTCTATGTGCACGGAGAAATGCAGCTGATGCGCACGGCTGAGTCCTGAGGTCAGCGACTCGTCGGTGAAGTTAGTGGAGCGCTTAGGCTCGCTCCAGGGATTTTATGAATTGGTGCATGGTGGAGGAACGTGGAAAAAGAGGGACGAGGGGGAAGGATTATATAGCCGGGGAGGAACGGAGATGGAAGCGAGCGGAATTAAAAAACTGTCTGTACTTTCCTCCTTTCGATCGAACAAAAACAAGTGCTCTAAATCAAGTGCGAATCTCTCTATATGCCGATATGCCGCTATTTTCCCAGATGGCGAAAATTTCTTATTACTCTCTCGAGAACTCGATTAAATATCTATGTCTACATAAACTTGTTTTCATTTTATTTTAATCACTTTCGAATCGTTCGTTATATAAAGCGCGTGAGTCATCGACGAGGTGCGCAGCTCGTAGCAAAAGTCGGAAGCTGTCTAAATTCGGTGAGTTCAATGCCACAAATCTTGAGCGGACGTTGTAGCGCCGAGACTACCTGCCGCAATTTTATTTCACAATTGTAGATACAGAAATGATTTTCATGTAGGCCTGCCTATTTACTTCGCCGAAATTACATATTGTTTCCAGTCGCTTGTTAATAATACGTAACGCTCAACAAAGCGAAAAGAACGAAAGATTCTAAACCGCGATGGTAAAGAGAAATTGCTAATATTTGCGCATCGTGTTTTGCGGGCTCGTTTCTTCCTCCCACTCGGTTGAAACGCTCGCGGTGACCGATTCACGTGGTCAACTTCTTCATCATCCTTTCCTGGTCCCATCGGTCGTTCGTGTTTTCCTCTCGTCATCGGTAGCTGCTTGACAGCGCTATTCGTGATTGTCCCCCGCGTTTCGTCTTCCCGTCCTTCTCTCCGCGCGCGCGCGCGCCGGCCTCCCGCTTCGCTTCACAGTGTTCCGCTCGCGGACTACGCAGGTGCATTAACCGGACATTCAGCACCGTAACGCCGGCCCCATGGACGAGAAAGAGGGAGCATCTAACCACTAGAGCCTGCCGAGAGAGCAGATGGTTGGGACTCGAATTCCTACGGCGCCCCGTTCTAAACCGCGGCGCTTAAATCTAGACGCGCGAACGTGCACGATGGTGTTGGGTAGTGCGGTCGCTCTCTCTTCGTGGAGGAATGTTACCCTCGGCTCGTCTCCGGGATTGATAATCGCCGGAGAGACGGAACGGGATGAGCCGAACGGCTGGCACGTAGGATTTATAGAGCGCGCTGAGAGTTACCTGTATTCGCTTTTTCGATAGAAATGCACTCGATCGAATGCAACCGATCTCACAATAAAGATCGAAAGGGATTTTCTCACTCTTGTTCTTTACAACAATTCTTCACAATTCCGATATCTGTATTTCATCGCGCGTTTACTCTCGCAACGTTTTCGCACTGATTTATTATACTTATTAGCATTTCGAGGCTTATAAGCAATCATCTGAAAAGTCTTAAAAATCGTTATTAGATTTCGCAGATCTTTTTCGCACTAGTCCCGGTTGAGCAAGCGAGCGCTATTCCTGCCGGATTGTATTCGTTTATTGCTTTAGGGTCCTTACGGATCATTATCACGTTCACCACGTTTCCATGAGAACAATCTAACAATACCGCCCACGCGGATCTCTTACGAATCGTCGGCGCAGGCAATGCGCGCGCTCGCTCAAACCCCGACGCTCCTTTCTACGGGGCCTTCGATGAAACCAACCCGACCAACCAGCCCACCGCAATCGCAAAGCTACTTTTGACCATGACCTAAGATCAGCGTCGTTAGCAGCAAGCGCTAAAGTCCCTACCATGTGCATTTGTTTCCTCCTTAATACCATAAGACGCTCCGAGCGTATCGCCCACGCGGACTCCAAGCCGAGTGGACCAAGCCATCCACCTCTCGGTACTCGGATTTCGCCCGCCTAACGACCTCTCCCATAACGCGCGTTATCTCGGACGATGCGCAATTTGTGATCCGTGCAATCGTCCACTTTCGACTACCAGCCGAGAAAATTGCTGCTGGCTCTTCCAAAATCACATTTCTGTATGTAGCTGTATCCAAACTCGATGTTATAGAGAGAACATCGGTATCCACTTAGCTTTTTGATAAATAACAACGCTTCGCGTTTATATATATATATACATCAAATCTAAAAAATATCGCTCTCTTTCCGCTCTATATAATGTGTCACTTGACGTGAGTTGTGGCTCAGTGTCAAAACTCGCATAGCACTCTTAGTCCGATCTGTAAATTATAACAAACACGAGATCTCGGAGTCAAACATTTAGTCGCCGTCTAATTTCGTTGAATACGGCGACGTAATATTCGGGTTGGACACGAGACCGAGTTCTATTAGACGGCGAGCATTGGCGATGCGCCAATGAAGGAAAACATTATGTACGGCAGGTTAGCCGCCAAGCTCCGACAGGTGCGAATCGCGATCGGCGCGGATCTGACCGATCCGGCCACATGCTTCCAAACGCGACGACGACGCGACTTTCGGCGATGTTATAAATAAAATCCGCTGGCGGATCCAAGACGCGAAGTCTGGACAGAAGCACGGACGGTGTATCGGAATAAACGTAAATACTCGGTAAGCGTATCGTCGGTTGCGCGACAAACTGGTTTACATCGCGTCACCGACGAAAGGAGAAGAGAATCTTGAAAAACGACGAAAACTCTCGTGTTCCTCGAGCGGTATATATTTATGAAGGTCGAATAACGTCGCGGACGTCTCTTATGAGCTAGCTGACGCAAGACGATTTTGCAATAGAACGCAACTTATCAGACAGAAAAAAATTGGGCAGATTAATAAAATAAAGTAATAATGTTTTATATTTATTTTGTCTTTATAAAACCACAGAAAATATCTTCAAAGAAAATCTTAGGCATAGAATATGCTTCGCAATATAAATATCTTCGCGACAAGTTTATTATCTAACGTGATAGATGCTTCGAAGAAAGTTTTCGCGACGTTACATGGATCACGTTTACGGCTAGCACCGTTATAGAAAACTCAGCCGGTCCGTCGGCTTTTATCCATCTATTTCCCGCACGACCAACCGGTAGGGCATGTGGGTATTGATAGCATAGTCGGCGGCAGCAGAAAATGTAAATCCCTGTTTGTAAATAATAATTCACCGAGATCTCGTAAAAAAAAGGCGACATTACATATTTTGTTTCGAAAAAGTATAACGCGATACTTGTATCCTTCCCTTTTTTGGAACGCGAGTTAATTAGCGATATTACACGTTTCTTCACGAGCTGAAACTGGTACAGGTACTACGGTCAACAAAGCGCTAAGATTCACTGCCGCGTGACAGAAATAACACGAGAAGGAAGAAACGCGACTTACCTTCGCGGATTCACGTCACCTCACTCGTTACCCCCCCAGTGATCGTTACATAAAAACGAAAAACTGGTTTCCTCGGTGTTTGTGACCGCTATCTCTCGCATCTAACGCGATGCGCGCACCGAAAATGTCCCAGAACTCGTAACGTTACGACGTAGGCGCGACCCCGTGCCCGGGGCTCTTAAACTACCGTCTTTCATCGCGCGGCAGATAAAAATCCTCGAGGTCTGATCAACCGACCGCATCAAAACTGTATGACGCGACGATAACTCTCCGGATCTTGTACACGTAAACGCTTTAATTTGTGAAACTTTGACGTAGATAATGTTATCGTCCTGCACGCCACATTAACTCGTTTGTCAGTGCTTATCAGTGATAAGTTATAAAACAGCTTGTAGTTCGCAGAATCTATAGTTAGTCTGTGCAAGACAAGATATTCCACGTCTAGCTAAACGTATTTGGATTTTTACGGGTCGTCCTCTCTCTGATGAGCTGGCAACTCATCGAGATGTCTCTAATAATGAGATTCTTCTCGAAAATAGAAGAGTTTATACGCACTTCTGATGGTTCGGAACTACCTAAAATTGTAGGTCCTTCATTCCACACTCTAATCCTCACGAGAATATAAACAAGAGGAACAGTTCTCGTGTAATGATGATGATCAAAATTTTACTACTTCACGTCATAATGCACCATCTTTAAAATGTGTCTCCGAAAATAGATAAAATATTCACTCAAAGATAGGACACTATGGTTCAGTCATCGTTTTCGATTTTTACCTTTTATTGTTAAGATATTATTGAGGCATTATTGGTGACACAGGTAAAGGGATTAACGCCTCTGTCTGCACGATGTCTTATCGGAACAAAACAGTCGAGCAATGCTCCTTCGAGAGTTGTTCGTGGAATATTTTTTCTCGTATAGTAGGCACCTACGTGACGGTTCACCTCCGCAGGTTCACTCCAGTAAGAACAACATTTCCGCCGCATTACGAATTCCTCTTTGTCGACCGTACGGGCTAACGGAAGTCGGCTATCGTGTGCTGGTCCCCGGCCCTGACCCTACACGCGCGTGTATTCTGCCCCGCTCTGGAATACACGCGATAAACATTCTGTACTACCGCCACAAAGTTATCGCGGCTTCGGTTGATTCTTCGTGAAATTAATTACACGTAAAAAGCCTGAGTAACAGCATGACGAATTATCAGTGTGTTTTATGCCAACTAGTAGCTCAGCTGTACGTGCCAGGAAAGATTATTATAGATAAGTAAGATCTGTGCGATGTATCAACATGAGATTTCAAGAGAACTTTTATATAAAACGAAAGAGCTTTTATTATTATTTGAGAAATATACGTTATTTATGTGACAATTATATTTGTGTTTCATGTGTGAGTTACTAATATTTATGATTGCATTAATCGCAGAAAATTGCGAACAGTAAATTTTGTCGTCAATAAAAGAGAGAGAGAGAAAAAGAGAGAGAGAGAGAGAGAGAGAGAGAGAGAGAGAGGCTGGATAAATTGACGGTACATCTCACAACAACCTTTGTATAACAGGTGTTGGATGATGGCGCGTTGCTCGGCTCGCTTCAACAGTTAAGGCTTGCAGCGCCAGTGGCTGGCAGGCAACAAACTGTTTCGCAGGTGAAGCCTGCAGCTGCGAATTGAGGTGGAGAGGATAAGCGAGAGAAATCGCTTTATTTTGATACGGAGTCATCTGGAGAAACGGTATAAAAAAATATCTTATTCTTTATGCCGGTTTTTCGATAACAATTTCTACGAAATGAAGTTTCACTCATAACGATTCTGATGTAAATATGTACTTATTCTGACTCTATGTGAGATAATCCGATTGAACAAGATTTGTAGCTATCAACATTATCGAGTATCATCAGATTAGTCTCTATCATAAAGATCATTTAATCATCACTTAACACTGGCGATCTATTCTACGTCTTTCCGTAAAATCTAAAATCATCATGGAGTTGTTTTTCAATTGTAACGCTCGTTTATTTTTGACGCCTTTTTCTGTCGTCGCGCGCTTTAAATAAGGCGCGCCGCTGCCTCTTACAAATAATGACGCCCTAGGCCGCGGCATATCTTAATCTTGTCAGTAAACCGGCTCCTCCGCGTGTTTGAGCCCTTCGATTGATGATCCGAGAGATGCGCGCCGATAATACTTACAACTGCGTTGAAGTAATCTAAAGCCAAGCTCTATCTCGGAACCTCTCGCGCGGTCTGCATTTCCTCTCGCGACGGCGGAGGTTAAGGAAAGACTTTGTATCGCGATGCTGTTCTTAGATTTCAGAGACCGATACCGATTATTGCGTGGCAATAATTCCCGAAGCGATCGCAACACCGTAGGTGTCGTAGGCAAGCGCGAGCGTGCAATTCGCGCATCGAAGGGGATTTTAATGCACGGATAAGACGAGTTTCGATTTCGCAGCGAGAGAGAACTCGAACTCCACCTGTGTGTCTTGTCTTCATGTACCCGAGAGGATATATCAGCGTCAAACATCTCGAATCTAACGCAACACTTTATTCGATTCAGCAAAAATGTAATATATAAGCTAGGCATTTCAATTCCTAACGTAGGTATATCTACGATCTCTTCATGTATAATTTTTATAGATGTATGTATAATGATCGCATTATTTCCTCTTATCTCGGAGCATCGATTTCTTTCCGAGGGTGCCGGGTCGGTTTCGTGCACTGTGCGGAGTGCAATATCCTGTAATTACTAGCGATCAGCATTGCCCGTGTAAGGCAATTCATACGAAGAAACGAGAAAGATTCGACGTGGTCAGCGTGCGAGCGTCCGTAAAGACGCGGTTCCGTGCATTTTCGCTTAATATCGCGTCGGCTTATTAAGCGGCAACCGGGGAGGAACTTAAGTCGTGGAAAAAAACCGCGTGCACACGCTAATAGGCGCTCGCAAGGAACCCAAGCATTTTCTAATTCAGCGCGCGGAACCGCATCGGGCGAATCACCGCGACGGGAGAGACACGCGTATAGCGGAAACCGCGTGTACCTCACGGTAAAAGACGCGTGATGATGATTATCTGCAATCGCGACGAGAAGAAACGCGTAGCAACGCTTAAAACCGCCGTTCGGTCACGCGGATAATCGCGACGCCTCGTCACGCGTAAACGACGACGACGACGGGTACACGTCAAATTATTTTCCGCGATGTGATAGTCGCGTAGCAGTGCGCGCGCGTGCTTGCTTGTTTGCGGCCGCATTTTTCCCCGTTGGAACAGCGCGGGGCAACGAAGCGCGCACGCGATTTTTCCACGCGTCCGCGGCTCCTGTTCGCAAAAAGGTCAGCGCACCGCGCGGCATAGCGTGGACGGTTTGTGTTCGCGCCGCCGGTAGAACACACATCGCGTGTGATATGTGCACGACAGGTAAGTGGTACCCGCGCCGAGACGCGCGCGGTCGCGAGTCGCGCGTGAAACGCGCACAGAAGTGGAAACGCCGAGACGGAGGAATCGGCGAGGGAACGAATGCCTGCCTGCTTGCCGACGACCGAGTTGTTCGCTGCCGGAGACACGGCTGGCCGCCTGTGGCTTCGCTCTGCCGCTTTTCGCGTCTCTCCTTTTCTCCGGACTCGAGGTGCTTGTCCCCCTTTGTACCTCGAAGCCGATGTTGCTTCAAGACTTCACCGCGCGAGTTGCAACCCTTCTTACCTGCTTACGCCGCCGCGCCGAGGTGGTAGCGCGCTCTCGCTGCAGGTGCATGTCTACGGGGTGTCTTGCAAGTACGGGCGAAATGAAACGACTAATTGTTTTTCTGATATTTTTTTAGGCTACAGGTGTTGTATTTGCGATGTGTCGCACGTCGTTGTTCTATTTTACGTTTTATTGCTACTACCACTGATAGTAAAACATGTACGTCTTTAATAAAACGAATACGACAGCAGTTCGGGAGGTGGTTCGCAATTTACGTTATATTAAGATAAATCATCCGTCATGATCCGCGACAGATGGCTGTATATATATTTAATTATACACTGACAGTTCAGGAAAAGCCGTCAGTTCCTTGCGTTACGATGACAGAGGTCAGACTAATTAAGCAGTAACTCGAGGGCGATGATTCGTGAACCTCCACTTGCGTCAACCTTAATTACGAGATATATACGATGACCCGTTACTCGCGCTCGACGAAGATCTCGGATAGGACTTTTGTATGCAAGTGCCCCGTTATGCGCGTTACATCGTTCAATGAGAGGCTGGTAAAAATGAGGTATTTCTAAAGAATAAAAGCTCGCTCGATACGCCTAAAGATTTCAATGCGCCTTTGATCAACGTGTATAAAGTTAAAGAGGGATACGTGATTCCACGCTTTTTCAAAGGCACAGGAAATATTATTGTCATTATCTTTAGCGCGCAAGCGAGACTCGAAGTAATATAAAAAAATTACAAAATAATGTATTCACTGATTAACTAAATCATAATTTAATAACGTCTTTTGTTTCTAAAGAATGTCATTAATTAACTTTTCAACATCTGTTGCCTCACAAATATAAAATAGAAAGATAAAAACTAGAGTTCCTCGCCGCTCGGTTATTTAATTCGAGATAGTCAAACATGACGCGTGTGGTTTCTTTTATAACAAATCTCTGAATCACGCTACCGTTTCAGGAATGAGTTGTAAATTTCGCGCATCACCCGGTAGAGAAGATCAAACCGAGTGCTCTCCTCGAGAGATTCGCCCCGGCTAGAGAGGTATCGCGCGAACGAGAACGAGCCGAGGCTCACTCTTGCAGAGTGCCGCTGTTAGCGCATCGCACTATGACTAATTACGAGCTCGCTCCGGCGTACTCGCCGGCACCGCGAGTCATTGTTCCTTTCCACGTCTCTGCGCGTTTCTACGACCGTTTTTTCCCCTCTTCGTCTTCATTTCTTACCTTTCCCTCCGTTCTTCTTTCACCCTTCCATGTTTTCTGTTTCACGCGTAGCTACCCGGAGGAATCGAAGCGACGCGCGCGATAGCTCGTGCCTCGAGCACAGTCTTGTCACGGCATACTTCTTTCCAGGGGCGGAGTCGGGAAAACTGCCATAAACTTCTCGAAGACCAGCCTGAATATCGTGGACTAATGATTATTATGCATATTTTCGGGTGGTCGATCCTTTGTAGGTTACAATAAATGAATATTGAAACATAATGAATACAAAGAGATAATAAAAAATGTACATATAACTCACTTTGTCACATTGATGAGTAAAATTGAATTATAGTTGACGTGTTAGTTTTTTGTTTCATAAATTTAATCATTCGTATAAGTGTTAATGTAATGTAATACTTAATTAAAAGTTAAATTATCATAATTTTTATGTTAGTTATGATTGCTATAGAGAATTTTCAATTATGATTATAGATTCTTGAGAAAGAATCGAGAGAGAGAGAGAGAGAGAGAGAGAGAGAGAGAGAGAGAGATAAACGTAAGACCATGTAGTAGAACATTCCTATCTATCTAGTATGAATATGCAAAGTTGCTTGTTTATCTTGCGTGTTCGTGAAAAAAACTACATTCTATCGTATAAAACCAGTTTTACAGTGGCATAAACTCGTTTAACGATATCGTAAGCGATCGACGCTGTTATCTTAAAACGTGCCTGTCAAAATAGACGCGTCTTGCATCGAATGGATCCGTATGAGAATTTTATGACTAATCGTAACGCAAGAATGGAATCTTATACGACACTTTTAAAAACGCTATGACAACCATAAATGTTGCCAAGTAAGTATTTATATATTTTCAAGTACTCCGCCCCTGACGCACACGGCGTTAGTGGTTTCTCGCCTTCGTGATTTAAGAGGAAATAATTTACCGTTTCCGGCAAAACACATCAGCTCAAGAGGAAACTATACCGTTCAAAAGAAAGGTATAGTATGCAGTAGAGTGCGCGAATTGCAAACAAAAGAATTGCATTTTATCTGAACCGCTACACACGAGAAGATACTCTTTCTTAATTTTTTTTTTTATATTATAGAAACAGAACAATTGTGTGTGTGACTCAATGCACAACATTGCAAGAAAGTTATTACTCAAGTGTTACTAATAATAAAAAATAATTAACACGGAAATTTTTTTTCTTGCAATTATTTTAAATTCTATTCATTATATCCTATATTATGTCTAAGTTTAATAACGCGACTCTCACTTATATCTCAGTGAAAAAATCTCATATTATTAAATGCATCTTATTAAATGCAAGAGAATGTTTCGGTATCTCTTATTATCGTTGTCGTGATGCGTGATAATAATAAGTAATTATCTTTATTTTTTTCTAACTTTCCCGCGCAATCTCTTCTTCCAATCTCAATATGATGATTAGCTCCTCTCCTAAGTCGCGTCTGCGTTTAATCTTGCAGTTCGCACGTATTTATGTGTCGGTGCCATTGTTTCGAGCGACACTGTCGGCGTATCTTTCCACGAATAGACAATATTCCGGTAAGGTCGGCTTATAAGAGACGCGGAAGGTAGGAGTACATCCTGTGTCGTAGGACCCCCTTCATGCTCCGCTGCTTTTACTCCGTAACGCTGATTTCCTAAGTACCCTTCCTTTCCACGGTATACTGACTTCGGTCGAGGAAAAAAAAAACCGTCGTTCGTTTCGTGCTGACGTGGTTGACAATGGACTCTGTTAATTGAACTATTTTAATCGTTTTCTTTTGGTGGAAGTCTTAATTTTCGCACAAATAACTATTGAAGAGAAAGTCACATCGGAAGTAGTTTAGACGATGCATATTTTTCTGATATTATTTACTGTAACACAATCGTAACGAAACTCGAAACATTTCGATGTAGGTAAGTTTCTACAAATCTATGTTACAATTACAGACTGCGAGAAAACGAAGAAACATGTTAGCGAAGGCTCGAACCACAACAGCGCAGTTCAGAACCTTTATCTGCGAGGATTCAAACTACAAGTACTTTATCGTCAAAGTAGGTTTGATTAAAAGGCTTTTTTCTACTGTTGGTAACACAGAGAAAAGACATTTAAATCAGCACAGACATTTAAATCAGCTGTAGATAGAAGTTATTTATTGTTCAACGTTTGACATGATTCAAAACTAGATGGCAAATCCTGTATATTATTGTAGAATATACTTATTTTATTCAGATTTTTCAATTTAAAAAAGAATTTGTTATTTATATGTATTTGTATAAATATAAAATATAATTTCATATATTATTCTGACGCATATTTTCAATTTCCCAAAGTTTTCTAGCATCATATATATCAATACATCTACGTACATATTTGTAACAGTGATATATTTTCAAGATTACACAGAAACAAAAAATTTTATTATTTAAATATGTTTGATAATAAAAAAAAGTGATTGATCTCTTTTTTTCTCTCTTTTTTATGCGCTAACATAAATATATTTAAAGTAAACCCGACAAACAGAGAGAAAGAGCCGTACACAATTTACGATATTTACAGCATTTCATTAAAATGTAAATGCTTACCCCGCAAAGGATTAAAACGTGCTCTTTATACATTCTTTACTCCGAAGTCTACGTCAGTAACTCCCGGAATGCGTTTTGTGTGCGGCTGATTTCCGAGGCAAAGTTGTCAGAGTCGGGAAAGGACGAAGGGCAAATTAAATTGCTCCGGCAGAAGGCAATTAGCGGGAGGAAGACAAAAGGTACAGCAGATGCACAAGAACCAGAACCAGAATGTTACAACTTAACGAGAGCAAGAGAGAGGGCAGACCGTTCTTCCGATCATTACACAGGACCGAACAACACGCGTCGCTTTTATTTTAGCCGTAGCAAAGCCAGAGAATCGTCGCGAAACGGAAAGGTGTTATCTTGACCACCGCACGGTTTAATTAAACGCGAAATGCTGCTGTATGTAGATTATTGTAGATTCTCTTATCGGATTTGCTGCTACTTGTTACCTGATCGTGACCATAAATTCCATCCTTTCTGCATGCAATTGTCTCACTGCGTTTTCCCTCGTTTGGGATTATTGTTTTTATGTTGCACTTTGTATACTATATATGATAATTATATACTTTAATATATTAGTATGTATATATTGCATATTTTATTATAATTATTTAACACTTCATTTATCACATCTGTTATCAATAACAGAAAAATTCAATAATAAATAGTTTACAAAAGTTAATAAATGTTTCTCTCTCTCTCTCTCTCTCTCTCTCTCTCTCTCTCCCAATACTAAATACTACACATGAAACTAATTTCAGCTAATTACGTATTTTCTAACTGCACTAATCACCGCGAGAAGTCAGTAAAATTTTACTGCCTCTGCATTTTCTCTTTTAAACCGACAAATATCAGTTAATTTCAAGCGTATTGGACAGATGCAAATGAGAGCCTTAATTATTTACCAATACCCGTAGAATATCTCCGCAAATTTGACGTACGTATTAATTATCTCTCTGCTTCCGCTAGGGTCAGAATAGCAGTTGATATCATTTAATGAGAGACGGCGTTAATTAATTAAGCATTCAATTACACTCATGAGAGTTTGAAGGAGAGGCTGTCGAAGATGCCGGGAGTAAACGTTACGTGTAGTTCGAGCAACTTGCTTGTTTGCACAAAGGGGACTCGCGATGCCGGGTGTCGTGGGCTTGACAAACGTCGGAGAAACGTCGGCGTTTTGCAAAAGCGCAGGAGTAACGCGCGGCGTCACCCACGCGTCTCGACATTACGCGACATGGCCGTTCGACCTGGCACGCTCGTACGCGAATCGAGCACGTTGCACGCTTGTACAGGCACGCAATATCGCGTACATACATATATACATACGTACATACATATACGGCCGCGTATAGATGGGTTCTGGCGTTTTATGGATTGGCTTTCATAAAATTCTTCGCGTTAATAACGGCGCAGAAGCACCGATAGACCTTCCTCGAAATTTTATGAAAAAGAATAATATCGACTCTCTCGCTTTTGATTGTGCTACACGATAAATTGATTTTTTTTTTTTTTTTTCATATTTCGCGCAGATAAACATGAAAATATACACGATAAACACGAAATGTCTTCCACAGATTCGCTGTTTTTCGATTGTTTCGCGGTAAATACAAACAAGAACAACGTCATAAATGAAATATTGCTTTCCGCGAAATGGATATATTTTAAACGATCGTTCCCGGGCTCACCGACACGAAGTCGTCGTCGGTCGGGTTATTCGAGAATTCTGGGTAGATGTATGTGAAATGTTTGCTTGTACAAAGAGACCTTAGACGTCGGAGAGCCACATGCCATATTTTTCTCGGAGCTCCATATTTCTGACATACACGACGGAGTTCCAAGCGAAGAAGCGACGGAATCGCACACGTGCTCCGACATCATATGCGACTCATAAAGCAGTCAGCGCGTCGGAGTAATAACGCTTATTAGTCTAACTTGAGGAAACACAAATGGATACATTTTTCCGAGGCGAAAATGTCGCGCCGCGTGTGAATTCGATCGTCCTTTAACGCGCATAAAAAAATGATCGTAATAAAAATACTTCTGTCTCGATTCACACACAGCAATCTCGTGTAATGATCGGAAACAAATACAAATATACATGCCCGTGTAACCTCTCATTTAATTTCTCAAAGCGGTCTCGAACAAAGGAACGTAGCTACGCAACGCTCGATATCAATGGAGTTTTATTCGGGCACGGCTGAACAGTCGCCAAAGAAATCCATTAATCGCGAGCGCTCCTAACAGCAGCTGCTACGAAGAGAGTCACTCTTCCTTTCTCTTTCTCTCGTTCCCGGTAGTCTCGCGCTACAAAACATCTCTTTGTCGTGGCCGCGATTCGAAGGACCCACAGCGACGTGCCGCGGTGGTCCGACATCTCGAGTGAGATTCTCGAAAAGGGAGCGCTCTCTCTCTCTCTCTCTCTCTCTCTTCCTCTCCTTCTACGCGAGAGTCGTTGATACGAGCCGACAAGTATCCGGATCGCGTACATGAGCGCGGTGTCGCGCGCTGGTGCGAGCGAGACGGCTGTGACGCTTGTGGGCACCGCGGCTGATTTGAGTTAGCCACACGCCGAGCAAATCAATCACGTCGCGCGCACTCGGCACACATGCCGTTAATGTGCACGCGCTGGGACCACCAGTTGTCGAGAGTGAGAGAGAGAGAGAGAGAGACAGAGAAACGAGGGCTTCGAGGATTAGAGTTGCGTGCTTCCGTTTCGAGGATAATTACTTGCCGCGTCTCTCCCACGTCTCCTGATCTCTTCTCTACACTGAAGAGCGAAACGCGCGTTGCGATCGACTGAGGAAAAAGAGAAGAAAAAAGAAAGACTGCAACTCAAAGAGTAAAAGGAGGAGAGGATGACTAGGAACGAGGAGAGCGCGACAGGTTCGTTACCGCGCGGCCGAATAATCTCCTCTCTTTCTCTCAACTCTTGGCTAGAATTAGACGAGGGTAATTGCCTTTCCGCGCGTCGACGCGCGACGACGCGGACGCCGCTGAGCGCCGAGCGCTGCGCGTTAACCTTTAACACCGCTCGTATTTCGCTCAGACGATAATATTACGGGAAGGGTTAGGCGCCGAGTTCCCATCAGCGTTTCTACCCTTATTAATTACACATAGGTTAAAGTGCTCGTAAAGTTCGTATGCATAGGCTTTTCGCGCGTTCTGATACATCGGAAGGATCATCCGCGAAGAAATTTATATACGTAAGAAACACGCCGCGAAGGATTTAACTTTTGTTTCAATTAACGTTTTTTATGGATTAATTCTTTTTTAATTTAGAGTTTGAAGTTGAAACTGTTTTAAACGTGACGTATAAAAATTTGAATGCAAGTCGACGAAGTCGAGAGCTTTTCTCTTGACTTCAATTATGTTTATTATGTTGCTGAATTGCATAAGCACGACGTTGTTTCGACGCGTAAAAGCCTCCGGTGGCTTATTGCAAGCGCGACCCGCAATCTCGAACCCAATTGGCAGGTTCTGCGTTGCGCGAATATCAGAGAATTTTCTCCGTGACACCGCGGACATAGTACTAAATTAATATTTCTTACGATAAAACGAATTTCCCCGGAGCTCCCGACAGAATTGAATTTCCTGCCGCTCTTTCGCACGGAGAGCTTGAAGAACTCTATTTCCCTTCGCGGTTATATCGGCCAGCACAGTGCTGCCACTAATGATTAGATGAACTCTTTTTTGTCGTGAGATCTCCCCGAAGGATCTCTCCGAGCATCTGAGATGCTCCTGATCTGTTGATTAAAGATTCCCGGCGACATATGAAGACATGTGTCTCTTGAACATTTTCAGAGTCGCTTACAAAAACTATTATATTTTTCATACGTAGATAACAGATAAATAAAAGTTTTACACATAAAAATTTTACATACATAGATTTTACTAAAGTCTTTTTATTATTTTTTTTTTTTTTTAATAACGAATTCTTTTCACTGTAAGTTTGTCGTTGATTTTTTTCTCATTTGCTCGAGGAAGTTCGCAACAAGATATGATCCGCCGTCCGAGATCGCGAGTGCGAACGCGTTACGCGCGTAATTATTGAGCGCCGCATAACCCGCGCCGTCTCCGGAGAATTAATTAACTCGTTCTGCTCGCCGGACACCGGCTTATTATGTGCGTCGAAGTCATGGCGCGCGCGGCGTACCACGCGTAGGGTATGATCAATGCGCGTGAAAATGATACGATCGCGCTCGCGGTCGGATAAAAACGCCTCTTTCTGTCTCTCTCTGTCTCTCCCTGTCTCAAAAGACACGGAGAGACACGGAGAGACACGGAGAGACAGGGAGAGACAGGGAGAGACAGGAAGAGGTCTTTCCCTGTCTCTCCCAGTCTCTTTCTGTCTCAAAAAACACGGAGAGCCACAGAGAGACACGGAGAGACAAGAAGAGACAGGAAGAGATCTTACATAAATCTTTTTTCTGTATAAATAAAAAACACAGACAATCACCGCAATTAGCCAAGTACTGGACTCAAGACTGTAAGACTTATCCCATAAAAGGGGCTTAAAACAAATGTAAAGTACAAAAACTTGGCGTGCCCGGATCGTATATAAATATACACATATGTGTATACGAGTCGTAATAAAACACAAGAAAGCATTTCGACGATAACTGTTGTTATCTTGTTTTAACTACAAAAAAATATAAATATATAAACGATGAAAACATAATAATAATAAAAAAGAAGATATAATAATAAAATATAATAAGATAAATTAAAAAAATAAGATATAATAAGATATATGTATAATAATAAGATATTTGTAATATAATAAAACATATGTAAAATACTTAGATATATCTAAGAATTGTGCGTTTAAGTTCATGTACAATATATAGTTTGAATCAGTACTACCTACGATCCGGGCACGCCAAGTTTTTGTACTTTACTTTTGTTTTAAGCCCGTTTTATGGGATCTACATTCTTGAGTGCAGTACTTGGCTAATTGCGGTGATTGTCTGTGTTTTTTATTTATACAGAAAAACGATTTATGTAAAAGATAGTTTGTATATTTGAATAGTTTTTATGTTTTTGGCGTATGACTTTTTCTTTTCTAAAGACTTTTTTTAGGGTATAAATATGTCTTTAATTTTTTCGAATTTCTCTAATTTACCTCGGAGAGAATTGATTTGTCTTCTGTCACAAGAAAAAACTCTTATCTTATTGCAATATTAAATCTCTTTTTTCCCCCGTCTGTGTCTTTATTTATATTTTACCATATTCAAACCCCCAAGTCTCCTCACCTGTCCCTCAGACAGGCAGCAATTTAAAAGTCGAGCGCTCACCTCGCGACCCGCATCACCTCGTTCGCTGTCAGTCCCGCATTGTCATCCTGGACCGACGTCATTTTTTATGCTGACTCCATCTTTTTTTTACGCGAACATCGCTGTGGATTCAAAGCAAAGGTCTTCTCTCTGTCTTTCTGTCTCTCTAGGACGGTTCACATAAATTTTCATTTTGGAAATGCATTAGATATAATCTACGTTCCCGTATAACGAATTATATCAGAAACGCGGTTAGAACACTCGTGAAATGTGTTTCTAATTGAAAGTATCGTACTACGTAATTATCTCCAAATCACGGAGGGTTTCATCAGCGCGGACTGATTGCTTTCATAATTTTCGGGAGTCACCGCATAGTTGAGTAATGCAAAACGCAGTTTTCCGCTCGCAACGATCAATGACGGACTCGCGGACCGTTCTCGCCGCGAGAAACTTTCCTACCGCTCGCAATTATTCGAGGTAGACGGTACTTCGACTTGTCTCGAGCCCGCGCTCCGCGTAATTAACTTTCGACGACCCGCGATAATCCCGTTTCACCGTAAAAGAGCTTAATTTGAGGGAAGGGTGTCTCTCCCCCGCGCCAGTCAAGTTTAAATTCGCGAGACGAGTGTATGGCGCGTCGCGCGTCAATATTTCCCGTGTGTAAAGTTCCGCCTTAAGGGACAGTGTCGCGTTCTATCGTCCGGGGCTGGTTGGAACGCGAGCCACCGTCGCCACGAGGGGTGGACTGCATAAATTCGGCGGGGGTTGTGCAATTGGCGCCAGAATACTTTTACAATTCAAATTATGGAAATCCCGTGGGTGTACGCGCGCTAACCGGCAGTGGTAGCCTGCGCCATCCGCCCGCGTCGCCACAACGTGTACATCGGGAGAAGAGAGAGCACGAGGCGGATTTATTTCTCGGAACTCGGACCACGTTCGGGGCCGTGCGCACACGCCCGTCGTTTCGCTTCTCCTCTGTCTCCTCCGTTCCAGGGGATGTGGGGTTAAGGGCGGACGGTATCCCTTTAGAAAATGTCCCGGGATCCGCGCAGTGCCACAGCACGATAAAGGGATATCGCGATCACCGATTCTAATTCTATAATACCATGCTTAAGCCCGTCTTATACACATGGACACACGTACACACGGCGCGGCTTGTAGCGTGCGTTTTATCTAAATCTGTGTCACGAGCGCTCCGTTTCATCCCCTTTAATGTCCGTTGCGAGTCGCGGGTGCGCTCTCGTTTGCAATCGGCGCGAAGGCACTCGAAAAAGCGACCGCCGGTTCTGAATAGTGCGTACTTGAGGTATGGAAGTTGTACTTCAAGCAAGAGAAAGAGAGAAAGAGAGAGAGAGAGAGAACGATAGAGAATGAAATGACGTAGAATTTCGACATAAATGCTCGTAACTTGAGAAAAATGATGGAAAATACCGAATGCACGAGTTTCTGTCTGTTTTTTACTAAAGGTTCGACGGTTTTTCAACAGTTAATTCATTTCTCAGTTTTATCGATTGTGTTCGAAATTATACAATTCACATTTTATTTAAACGAAGTGGTTTGTTGATAATGAAAAATATACGAACGCATATTCTTAAATAAATATTGGCTCTAATATTTCTGTAATTAAACACTGACATGTTTTTGACTAGATATATTTTTGATAAAGCGTATTGCACGATAGTTTATTTTACCGAATAAAGAATCGAGAAAAAAAATCGCTAAAAATATTGTGTCATCATACTTTTATTACACAAAGCTCTTATTATTATTATTATTTTTCATAATCTCCGGGATACGGCGTGATATTGCTTTTTAAGTGTAATTTCACAAAATAACATCAAACACGCGCGACTGACGTTCGAGTAATTGCCTGTCAATGTTAACGATCTCAAAGTCCAACGAAACTGTGACACGGGTCTCATAGGGACGCAAAACCTACGGAACGTTCCCGATAAAGAATTAACACAAAACTTCCCCATCCTCTTTCTCGTCGTTACAGAAGCGTTGTTTCACGGTAGTTACCAAACGCGTGCGCGAGCTCTCGCACCCCGACGACGGCGAGAAATTTTTCATAGAAGCACGCGCGCGCAAAAGCAGCTCGGAAGTGTTTTAGACTTTTGATTTGAGATCTTTGTAAACGTCCATCTGGGGACGCCGAGGGACGGAGTTTCTTCCCGATTCTTACGTTTAGCGTCCCGCGGGACCGACGGCGAGGAAGAAGTTTCGACGTTGAAAAATGCAAGCCGAGACCCCACGGTCGCGTTGCCACGCGATGCTCTTCGCTCTCCGGTCGCCGCCGGATATTTCTCATTGATGCGCCTCTTTTTCGCGCCGTGTGTACGACGCGCCAACTATCGGCAGAGCAATAATGCGCGGCAAAGATCCAATCGTCGAAAAAAAAACAAAAAAAAAACCGCTCCGACATTCGGTGATTTGTCTCTCCTCGTGCTTTCCGACACGCGATCACTTCTCGAACGTCGTACGCGGGATATGAAATTCCACATTGAGACAATATTCTGGGTGGTAGGCAATATTGGACGAGTGCCTGGCTGCGGAGACATTGTGCTCGATATAATGGCGCGCTATGGTTATTTGAAGGAACATATCATCGAGGAAGAGGGGGGTGAAGGAGGAAGAGAACGGTCGGATAGATCGAGTGAAATATTTCTTGAAGCAATCGTAAAAAAAATATATCAGTCTTCTCAAAGATAAGAGATTTTTTACGCACGCATGCGAGAATTTTCATAGAAAACGCAAGGTTTTCTTAGAGAATTTCTTTTTCTATTCCATCTCGCGATGTATCGCTTCGTGTAATCTTGTCCGATTAGCTTATCCGAGATGAAACGAGCGTAGTCAACCGCCAAGAGACGAAGACACTTATTCCATTCGTGTATTAGATGAAAAGGGGAATTATTTGATTAGAGAAGTGTATCCAGGGGTAAAGGAAGCGACAGGGAGTAAACTGCATCACGTGAGAGTTTATCAACAGAAATTGGAGGGCTAAACGAGGAAAGTTTCTCGCGCGATCCCCGAGGATATAAAAAAAAAAAGTACAGTCCCTCATTGGATTTCTTCGACAGAAACTATACTCGATTCCGCGTAATTGTTAATATCGCGAGTGAATGTAATGAGTGACTGTAACGACCAGCTCGAAAGTTATGTTGCAAGACTCCTCTATTATCGTGAATTTTATTTGCGCGAGTTTTGCCGAAATTGCGTGTATGCGTGTGTGTGCGTGCACGCTCGCGCGTAGATATAAAATGAATATCCTAGTTTTCTTAACGTTCAATTCGACTACGCACTTGCAGACAAGAAGGCTTCTCTCTCTCTCGAAAAAAAAAAGAGAAACGCGAGAGGAAGTGCCAGCGGTGTCTTACATCCCCAGGGCTGCGTCTCCTCCAACGGGAGCAAAAAGCGCAAGATAAGCTCGACAACTTAGCCGCTAAGCCGTTCTTTCTCGGGATTATCAGCTCCGCTCCTCTCGCATCCCTCTCGCGTGCGCGCGGACGTTGCGCAACCCCTCGTCCCATTTCCTGCAGACAATACCTACATCCTGGGCTCTCTTCCCTGGATTCTCTCCCCGACGTATCTCTCCCGTTGTTCTCTCCTTCTCGCTTGCTCTTGCTCGCGTAGCGAGCCCGTTGTCTGGCACCCCCGAAGTCTGAAGTGACAGACAGCGCGGCCCGAGGGGTTGACGTTTGCCGAACGGATGAAACGCAGGAACGTATATTTGTTCGTTTGGACCCCTCGCGAGGCCGTTACCTTAGAAACGCCAAATACCTCGCCACATAATGACGTGCGACGCGAAGCAATTAGTGCGCGTCATTAACTTGTCCCTTTAAAACGAGGCTGTTAGGATTTCAAATTGTATCATTCGCTCGACACATCGATTGTTCGATATTGCTTCTTACGTATTGCGTCGGCTTATTTATATGCACATGCCACATCGGAGAAAATACTAATACACAAAATGCTTATAAAATCGGGGTTTTATGTAGATTTGACAGACCCTTCTTTCTTGATAAAAAAAAACTAGAGATGCTATTCCAAATCTAATGCGAAACCATGAAGGGACATCAAGTTGTGACACGGGAGAGTCCAGAGGGGAAACGTCAGACCATTTGTCGGAGAGTGTGTTGATTAAATAAACATGAAGAAAGGCGTTTGTTACGGTTCGCAAAGAGCGATCAAGTGACACGAAAGAATCTCGGCGGTTTGTACTCGTCGCTTGATTTGTTTCAGAGACAGGATAATATCAAGTAGAATAATATCAAAGAAGTTATTTGGAAATTCATGTATGCGATATGTTACGCGTATTATTATCGAAGTTAGGTACGTATTCACATGCAAGCACACTTACACGTACGCGCGCGTTTTTATATTCTACGCATACATTTATACAAAAAAAAAAAAAAAAAAAAGATATAGC